>CP136057.1:373079351-373191851 GCA_032464435.1 Aegilops umbellulata
ACCGGGAGTAGGATTCCCCCTTTCCTAGTCCAACTAGGAGTCCTTCCATGTAGGGGGAGTAGGAGACAAGGAAGGGGAAGAGGGAAGAGAAGGAAGGAGGGGGCGCCGCCCCTCCCCCTAGTCCAATTCGGACTAGCCAATGGGGGGCGCGCGGCCTGCCTCTCCCTCTCCCCTAAAGCCCAATAAGGCCCATATACTTCTTCCCCCGTATTCCCGTAACTCCCCGGTACACCCGAAAATACCCGAATCACTCAGAACCTTTACGATGTCCGAATATAGTCGTCCAATATATCGATCTTTACATCTTGACCATTTCGAGACTCCTCGTCATGTCCCCGATCTCATCCGGGACTCCGAACTCCTTCGGTACATCAAAACTCATAAACTCATAATATAACTGTCATCGAAACCTTAAGCGTGCGGACCCTATGGTTCGAGAACAATGTAGACATGACCGAGACACGTCTCCGGTCAATAACCAATAGCGGGACCTGGATGCCCATATTGGCTCCTACATATTCTACGAAGATCTTTATCGGTCAGACCGCATAACAACATACGTTGTTCCCTTTGTCATCGGTATGTTACTTGCCCGAGATTCGATCGTCGGTATCCAATACCTAGTTCAATCTCGTTACCGGCAAGTCTCTTTACTCGTTCCGTAATACATCAGCCCGCAACTAACTCATTAGTTGCAATGCTTGCAAGGCTTATGTGATGTGCATTACCGAGAAGGCCCTGAGATACCTCTCCGACATTCGGAGTGACAAATCCTAATCTTGAAATACGCCAACCCAACAAATACTTTCGGAGACACCTTTAGAGCACCTTTATAATCACCCAGTTACGTTGTGATGTTTGGTAGCACACAAAGTGTTCCTACGGTAAACGGGGGTTGCATAATCTCATAGTCATAGGAACATGTATAAGTCATGGATAAAAGCAATAGCAGCATACTTAAACGATCGGGTGCTAAGCTAATGGAATGGGTCATGTCAATCAGATCATTCAACTAATGATGTGACCTTGTTAATCAAATGACAACTCCTTTGTCTATGGTTAGGAAACTTAACCATCTTTGATTAACAAGCTAGTCAAGTAGAGGCATACTAGTGACACTCTGTTTGTCTATATATCCACACATGTATTATGTTTCCGGTTAATACAATTCTAGCATGAATAATAAACATTTATCATGATATAAGGAAATAAATAATAACTTTATTATTGCCTCTAGGGCATATTTCCTTCAAGAGTTTGAAGTACATTTTTACGCAGAAGGAGTTAAACCTCAGACAAAGGAGATGGTTGGAGCTCATCAAGGATTATGATATGAGATTGCATTACCATCCCGGAAAGGCTAATGTAGTAGCTGACGCATTGAGCCGTAAGAGCCATGTCAATACACTGATGACGGGAGAAATACCAAAGGAGTTAGCCGAGGATCTTCATGAGCTATGTTTGGAAATAGTTCCGAGAGGCTATGTAGCAGCATTGGAGATTCAGTCAACTTTGATGGATAGAATCAGAGAGGCTCAGAAATCTGACAAGGAGATTGCCTCTATAAAGGAGAAAATGAGCCAAGGAAAAGCTAAAGGATTTCGTGAGGATGAGCACGATACCCTATGGTTTGAAGACCGTGTTCATGTGCCCAATGACCCGGAGATCAAGAAGTTGATTCTGCAAGAGGCACATGATTCACCGTATTCGATTCACCCAGGAAATACCAAGATGTATTTGGATTTGAAGGATACTTTCTGGTGGACCGGAATGAAGAAAGACATTGCGGGATATGTAGCAGTTTGTGATGTATGTCAGAGAGTAAAGGCAGAGCATCAGAAGCCAGCAGGATTGTTGCAGCCATTGCCGATACCCGAATGGAAGTGGGATAAGCTAGGCATGGATTTTGTCACGGGATTACCAAAGACTCGTTCCGGCTATGACTTGATTTGGGTTGTAGTTGATCGGTTGACGAAGGTAGCTCATTTCATCCCAGTAAAGACCACTTACACCAGTGCTAAGTTGGCAAAGATATACATGACCAGGATCGTATGTCTGCATGGAGTTCCGAGGAGTATTGTATCAGATAGAGGAACCCAGTTTACCTCGAAGTTCTGGAAGCAGTTGCATGAGACTTTGGGTACCAGGCTGGAGTTTAGTACAACTTTTCATCCACAGACAGATGGACAAACCGAGAGAGTCAATCAGATTTTGGAAGATATGCTGAGAGCTTGTGCACTAGATTATGGATCTAGTTGGGACGACAATTTGCCATATGCAGAGTTCTCTTACAACAACAGTTATCAAACCAGTTTGAAGATGGCCCCTTTTGAAGCTTTGTACGGAAGGAGGTGGAGGACACCATTGTCATGGGACGAAGTCGGAGACCGCCAGTTGTTTGGACCTGACTTGATTAAGGAGTCTGAACAGAAGGTGAGGTTGATTCGCGATAGGCTCAAGGTAGCACAGTCCAGGCAGAAGAGCTACGCAGATTCAAAACGCAAGGAGACAGTTTACGAAGTCGGAGACAGAGTTTATCTTCGAGTATCTCCACTTCGGGGAATTAAGCGCTTTGGAGTTAAGGGAAAGTTAGCGCCACGATTTGTAGGACCATATCGAGTTTTGGAGCGTATGGGAGAAGTGGCCTACAAGTTGGAATTGCCAGAAGGATTGTCAGGAGTTCACGATGTGCTCCATGTTTCTCAGTTGAAGAAATGTCACGCAGAGATGGCTGACATACCTTTGAGAGACACCGTGCCATTGGAAGCAATTCAGTTGGATAACAATTTGACTTATGAGGAGAAACCAGTTAAGATTCTCGAGTTTGCCAGCCGAGTCACTCGCAGCAAGGTTATCAAGTTTTGCAAAGTTCAGTTGAGCCACCACACGGAGGATGAAGCCACCTGGGAGCGAGAGAAAGATTTGCTCAAGGACCACCCTCGCCTATTTTCTAGCCAACCCGAATCTCGAGGGCGAGATTCATCTTAAGGGGGGTAGGTTTGTAACATCCCAAATTTTTAATTTGGAATGTTATACATTAGATCATCATACATATCATATTTTTATTTGCTTTTGGTTTCCATCCTAGAAAATCCTAAGCAACTCAAGGACCCACGGAGAGAGTTGGGGATTTCGTTATTTTCATATTTGAGCTTTCTCAAATTTTGAAAATAGGATCATTTGATTTTATTTATTTTATCATCAATTATTTCTATTACAAAAATATGAGAGAGGGAATAAAATGACTTTCCCAAAATATAGAAATATTGAGGATTTAACAAAAAAATCAAATAAGATTTATTTCGGAGTTTTTCGGTATTTTTATTTGAATTTAGGAAAAAATCGCGTTTTTCAAAATTGCATTTAGGGCCCAAATAAATGTTCACTTTGTCAGGCTGGATTTTAGAAGCCCGGGAAAATTTATTTCAGGATTTTTGGAGTCCGTTTCGTATTTCTTTTTATTTTTCTTCCGAGCGTAATTATTTAAAAAAAATGAAACCGACCTTGGGCCGTGCCCGAGTGGGACTCCGCCTGGGGGACGCCTTTAAATAGCGCCGCACCCGAGCCCCCCAGCCCATAACCGCCGCCGCCAGCCCAACCGCCCGCCGGAGCCGCCGCCACGACGCGCGTCGCCCGTGGTTCGCCGCTGCCTCAAAATCCGTGCCGGTTTTAAAAAAACAGATTGGTTTTCGTCGGTTTTATTTTCGGTTTTTTGGTTTTTTTTATTTTATTATTTTATTTATTTTAATTATTTTCGGATTAGGTTAATTAATCCGTTCGTCCTTTTTCTTTTTCGTCAGATTTTCCGCGGTTATTTTCTGATCGCGATTTCTGATCCGATTTTCGTTTTAGTATAACTTTTCGCTCGTTTATCGGAATCAGGCGATTCAAGCGCGTGGAGTTTCGCCTCGAAACCCTCTATCCGAATAATCAACTTAAATAATTTTTTTCTACTGTAAAATTTGACTTAGATCCAGATTACTAGAACGAAGTTGTTTTCTTTCGCCGTTTGACTTTCGTTGCTTCGTTCGATTTGATTCTTTTTGCAAACCGGAGTTCTTAAGTTGAACTTTCTGGTTAGATATATTATTTGAGTTTTACCTGTGCATTAGATGAGTACTTATTGTATGATTGTTTGTTTGTGTGTGATAGAGTACCCGGAGTGCGCCGCCTGTTACTTCGAATCTCTAGGTTTCGCGGATCATCAGCAAGGCAAGTAACACTTTGATCATACCTCTTTTACTACCCAGTTTTATTGCATTAGATCAATCCTCAAACATTGCATGACTAGGATCTAATTAAACTGTGGGATGGGAAGTAGTTGAGGTAGTACCTATTACCTGTTTTATTATGAAACCTTTGGGAGTTACTTCTACGTTTGCTTATTATGCCATGCTATGCTAGTAGACGTGGATTGGGTGAGTGATATTCATGACAGATGTGAGTTTGTTAATTTAATGGTTTACCTAAGGTGGCAACTTAAACACACATCTGGGTGGATTGAGGCACTTGGGTATTCCAGGTTTGCCTGTTTCTTTTTGGACCGCCACCCAGGCTCAAAGGGATCATGAGATTATTCAAACTAGAAACTTCCGTGTGCAGCCACAAGCCATTATGGGCTCTGGCATAGTTGACTAAGTCGTGCGAACTCTTACAGTGGTAGACTAGCAGATGTAGGGGATGTAGGTTGGTACGGTCTATCACGACGTAAGGTGCTAGCGCTTCTGAAAGACTATGTCTCAGACATCCGTTTCTCAAACACCATGTAGTGCGAGAAATCAAACAGAGGCAATCGGGTCTTGTGGGGAAAAGTGCGCAAACCTCTGCAGAGTGTACAAACTAATCATGGTTAGCCGTGTCCCCGGTTATGGACGTTTTGAGTATCTAGTACTTGGATATCATGTGAATCTCATCATGTTACTTCTAAATTAATATTGTTGGGTTTAATGTTGATTACTTTAATTGAGATTGAGGATGCTGTCAACCATTCTCAATGTTTAACAACCACTATGATAGTTAAATAAATTATTCCTTTGCAGTAGGGGAAAATTGGCTTTACGCAAAACTTTAACCATAGAGCTTTCCACCAGCCATATATGCATGTAGTATAGGCTTAATCTTTCATTACTCTCTATGTGTTACATTGCCAGCATATTCCATGTGCTGACCCGTTTTCAGGCTGCAACGTTTCATGATGCAGACTTTTTAGACGACGAGTAAGGTGCCTTTTAGGTCGTGGTTCTATACTCAGTGATGCTGTTGGAGTTGATGGACTCGCTTATCTTCCAAGCCTTCCGTTGTTATCGTTATTAGATGGCCTTAAGCCATATTTATTGTAATAAGTTCTCTTTGAGACATCGATGTAATAAGTATGTGATTGCTACTCTATTATAAATCCTTCGACGTACTGTGTGGTGTCATCATTACTGATCCAGGGATGACACCTGAGCACAGAGGTCAGACTGTTTGAGGTCTGGTCGCTACAAAGCAGGGACCCACCGGACGGGCCACCATATTTCATGAAAAAAACGTTTCCCCCCTGACTGCTAGGACCCACCAGCTACACCTTCGCACGCAAGGAAGTGCGTTCGGGAAAAAAACAATGATTCGCCCCCTGACTGCTGGGACCCACCAGCTACATTTTCGCACGCAAGGAAGTGCGTCCAGGCAAAAAAACCAAAACGATTCGCCCCCCTAACTGCTGGGACCCACCAGCTACATCTTCGCAGACAAGGAAGTGCCTGACAGTCGGGACCCACCTGGTCGAAGCGTACGTAACGTTGTCATTCTGGTCGTGAACGTGTACGTACATATATACTGGTCGATGTAGAGGCGCGCACGTGTCGTAGTAGAGGCGCGTACGTGTTGTAGTAGAGGCTCGCACGTAGCATGTACACGTACGTACAGCGTCCAGGGTGCAAGAAAGAAAATACGACCACATACGTACATACGGGCAGGGTCTCGAACGCCTACTCGCGCATACGTACGGCCAGGGCTCATGTACATGGCTGTGTCGGAATGGAGAAACAATGTCGTCGTCGTGTTCATGGGGAGGCAACGGAATGCGTCGTGTTCATGGGGAGGCAACGGAATGTGTCGTGTTCATGGGGAGGCAGCGAAATGCGTCGTGTTCATGGGGAGGCAACGGAATGCGTCGTGTTCATCGGGAGGCAACGGAACGCGTGGGAGCCAACTGGGTGGGTCGGAACGGAATGCGTGGTTGTGTTCATCGGGAGGGCTTGGACGGAACAGGCAATGGAAACGAGGCATGGCGTACAGCACAATGGAGGAAACGGACCTCCTACGTTCGGAACGGGGTCCTGTTGATCGGGAGGGGTCTAGCGTACCACAAAACGGAGGAAACGAACCTCCTATGATCGAAACGAGGGTCCTGTTGATCGGGAGGGGTGTGGCGTACCGCAAAACGGACGAAACGGACCTCCTACGATCGAAACGGGGGTCCTGTTCATCGGGAGGGGTGTGGCGTACCGCAAAACGGGACTCCACAGAATACTGTTCATCTCCACCGTCGACCTCCTCCAGCCTCCACGGGCTCCTGTTCATCCAGCCTCCACCGTGCGCTACTCCACCGGCTACTGTTCAACAACCCCTCCACCATCTACTGTACATCCAGCCCTCCACACCACGGGGTCCTGTTCAACCACCCCTCCACGGGCACCCCTCCACTGTCTACTGTTCATCCAGCCCTCCACACCACGGGGGTCCTGTTCATCCACCCCTCCACGGGCACCCCTCCACCGTCTACTGTTCATCCAGCCCTACACCACACCAGGGGGTCCTGTTCATCCAGAGGCAACGCCACCGCTCACTGTTCATCCAACACCCCCCCCCCCCCCGCAACGCTCACTGTTCATCCCAGAGGCAGCATCGATCGGCTTCAGTTAGCAGCGATCGATCGCTAGGTGTCAGTGTCAGAACCGACGGATCTCGGGTAGGGGGTCCCGAACTGTGCGTCTAGGCGGATGGTAACAAGAGACGAGGGGCACAATGTTTTTACCCAGGTTCGGGCCATCTCGATGGAGGTAAAACCCTACTCCTGCTTGATTGATAATGATGATATGGGTATTACAAGAGTTGATCTACCACGAGATCAGAGAGGCTAAACCCTAGAAGCTAGGCTATGGTATGATTGTTGTTTTTCTGTCCTACGGACTAAACCCTCCGGTTTATATAGACAACGAAGGGGGCTAGGGTTACACAGAGTCGGTTACAAGGAAGGAGATCTTCATATCCGTATTGCCAAGCTTGCCTTCCACGCGAGTCCCATTCGGACACGGGACGAAGTCTTCAATCTTGTATCTTCATAGTCCAACAGTCCGGCCAAAGTTTATAGTCCGGCGGTCCGGATACCCCCTAATCCAGGACTCCCTCAGTAGCCCCTGCACCAGGCTTCAATGACGATGAGTCCGGCGCGTAGATTGTCTTCGGCATTGCAAGGCGGGTTCCTCCTCTGAATACTCCATAGAAGATTTGAACACGAGGATCGTGTCCGGCTCTGCAAAACAAGTTCCACATACCACCGCAGAGAGAATAATATTTCCACAAATCCAATCTGCTGACGTATTCCGTGGCGTGACATCACACCACAGCCAAGCCTTTATTCGAATCATTTTTTACCCCCACCTCAACGCGCTTCGCGAGGCGGTTTTCTTGGCACGTATTGTCGAAGCAGAGATCATGTCCCCTTTATTTACGGGATTCTCATCAACACGGACGTGGGTAACCCAATCGTACCCATTGGTATGTCCCCTCGATCGAAGGTAAGTCCCAAACGGTCACAGGGAGGGCTCTCGGTATTCAACCTCTTTATAAGGAGACCAAGGCCTTACTCTTTTTTCTTTCGGTCTCAATGGAATCCGCCTCCCGCCTCGAGTTCCAACACCTGAAGCTTCAGATTCAGGCGCTTTGGACCTTCAATTATGTCCGGATCCAGCCTTCAAGGCCGATGGATGATGGAGGAAGACGTAATAAAGCTAAGGGAGGCCAGGTACTTGATCGGTGAGATCCCGCATAGGCTGCCTGCTCAAGGGCAGGTTATTCCCACTACTAAGCCCGGTGAGAGCGTTGTGTTCGCATCTCACTTCCTCCGAGGGCTAGGCTTCACGCCAGATCCCTTCGTGAGGGGGCTCATGTTCTACTATGGGCTGGACTTCCACGACTTAGCTCCGGAGTCTATCCTCCTCATCTCATCGTTCATCATCGTGTGCGAAGCTTTCCTCCGTATTACCCCTCACTTCAGATTGTGGCTCAAGACCTTCAAAGTGGAGCCGAAGATGGTCAAGGGACGGCACGCAGAGTGCGGAAACGCTATAATAAGCAAAAATGCTGACGCCCCATGGCCCGAAGGCTCTTTCCCAGCGGAGTCTAGCTTATGGCAACAAGAGTGGTTTTATATCACAGCTCCCAGGGGTACCAAGTGGGTGGCTCCTCCTGCTTTTCGCTCGGGTCCCCCGCCATGACTAACGTCGTGGGTCAACAAGGGGCTAGACTGGGGGCCAGTAAAGGATGTGCCCATACTGCAGAGCCGCATCCGAGATCTCCTGGAGATAGATGTCAGTCTGGTCGTGGTGACGCAGGTCATGTTAATTCACCGAGTCCTGCCCTGCAAACGTCGTCCCCTCCGCCTGTGGGAGTTCAATCCGGAGGGACCACGAGCTCTTCAACATTTCCTTGGCACGACGCCCGCGGAGATGTACAGATTGTTCTTCAGACCACAAATAATGAGTTTGGACTCTACTGAGGATGCAGGTCTGAGCTGCAATCGTCTGGATACCCAAGTAAGTTGCCCATGTGTCCGAACACGCCGTCCGTTTATTTATCGCAACATCTATTTATATATAAAAAGTGCTTTACGGGGTAACCAGAAAAAAGAGAATTAGGCTAGAAAATCTGATAATAATTATAAACATCTAGCCATCAATTTAAATTCATTAGGCGAGCACAACCAATGGATTGAAAAGATTAAAAAATACCCACCAATGCCCTTAATAAGTTATCTTGCCCACATAAAAGAAACCTCTTACAAAAAAACTTCAAAGCCCTTCGCTCATGCACGTCAAAAGAAAACCTCGTAGCTTTTCCCTCGATGTGTTGCATCCTCATATACGTGAAAAAGAGGCAAGCTTCAAAAGAAAAAAGAGGAAGGCGACCTGGCAGCAGCCATGATTATCACCGAGGCCTCGAGCGTTGGCGGCATCAGCTACCACCGGAGACCGAAGGAGACGACCTGGTACTCCATCGACTCATTCTTCCAGTTATCCTCTTAAGGTATACCGCCCCTTCCCGAACCCTAGGGTGTAGATTGGTTGATATTCATCAACCCCATCGCTTTAATAAGGTGTGCCAAGACTGATTGAGGAACTTGGTTTTCGTAGAAAATCATTTAGATTCAAGATCAATTTCTGTTTGTACATAGCCACAGCGCGCGCAGCTTGGCAAAGCTAGCTTCTTCAGGTGGCTTGATATGTACATACTGGATTTGTACATGCACAGCTAGCCGAAAACACCACGTACATTGACCTGTTAGGGTTAGCTTGGTCTCTGACGCCGCCACACACCTAGCTTAGCAAAGCTATAGCTTTAAGGAGTATCTCTTGATCAGTACATGCATGACTAGCCAGAAATTCCCTGAACATGTGCCACTGCCAATACCTGTGATAAATAAAGAAATAGAGAAGGCTTGATATAAGCCTCTGAACCACAATGCCAACACCTGTCACAAATAAAGAAACAGAGAAGGCTTGATATAAGCCTCTGAAATCCAGTGTGCATGCCCCCAAGTTAATCAGCCTTTGAAATAGATAGCATGCATGCCGCCAAGTTAATCTTGCTGACTTTGTATCAATTGATTACTAATTCAGCTTTGTTACATGACGTATATACCAGGAGTTGGATAGATGAATTCTTACTGTATTAATTTACAGGTACAAGTGTGCGCTCACTAGCCGGAAACAGAATCTGACTGCATTTTAATCCTATTTTATATAAAGTGGGCAAGGGAAGAAACTTAAGCAATACAATTTGAAATGAAAAGTAATGCTGCCCATGCCCGAGTGATCTTTCTCAATGTAGCGGTGGCACCAAACGGACAGATCAACACAGCTTGGTTAAATGATGTCTTCAGGTCAGCAGCTTTTAGAGTTAAGACCATGTTACTACGAAAGGGAGCAGAATACAAAAGAATAAAGCTAAGCATCTATATATATGGTCCTTAAATAGATCAATGAATACTATAGTTGATAGAAGCAAATATATTCTGAGTTAGGAGGGGTAGCGTTACCATGAATCATGACAATACTTAAGATAGAACTGCACCATCCTTTATAAGGCAAATGTACTGAACTTTACAAGAGAATGCAAATTTAGAGTATAAGTAGGCACACCAAATATCACAGAATAAGATGGTCTCATATATCCTATCAGATTTGGGTCAGAAACAGGATAAATAGCATATGTGCACCTTACGATTTGAAACCAAATGAATCATTGTATAAGTAGTTTGTCGCTCTTACTATACATGAGAACAAAAATCTTGATCAGAAAAACTATCAAGAGGTCATGCGAGACTAGAAGGCAGGCCACGACTATTGCTGTACGTAGAACAGAAAGCTTGATCAGAAAAGTTATCTTTCTAAATTGTTTGAGGAAAGCACACATAATGTTGTACAAATATTATGGAAGTTAGGTACATTCACTAATTCAACTACCAGAAAGTTTTGTGTGTGTATAAAGCATTAATGTGTTCTCTTTATAGTAAATTAACTACCTATATTAGTATGTGTTGTCGTTTATTTTGTCTGGCAAATTACCTTTCAAAAAACTTACTTATATTGGGTGTTGGGCTCTAGATTGTGGAGGTACTAGAGAACGACGATGACCATACCAAAGAAAACTCATGTTACAAGCTAGCCCTTATTTTTCCTTCCAACATTAAAATTCATATTATTTTTGTTGTTGTTGGATCATTCACAATACTTTGACTGTTTTCGGGTAAATGTTTCTCCTTGATCAAAATCGATTTGTTATGATGTCAGTGAACCAGATAAAATACGTATTCTGGAAAAAGTAAATTAAACTTAGTTGTTAATTATTAATTTTTTTAGCTTTGATGAAGTTTTCTATTACACAATTAAATCAGAAATATGGAAAAAAGGTAAAATTAATTTTTTGACTACTAATTTGAATTTCCTGATAGTGATACATTAGAGAGTAGAGTAAATATTGAGAAACAATGCTCAGGTATGTACAAAATCCATATCAAAGGACAAGTATTGTTGAAAAGATTTATGAAGATGATTCTGTACAGATGTCAAAACATTCATGAGATTGAAGGTAATATTACTACATCAATTTTAGACTACATAAATAATCCTTAAATAACTTTTTCATGCTTAAATTCTTTCAGTGGCAACAATATCAGGGATCACGCTATGCAGGGATATTTTAGCAGATATGGTGAATGAAGAACTTTGCACAAGCAAACGATAGTGGTTGTCACTTCGAATTTGGTCGGAAATTCAATGGTCAGAACTTTAATATTTTTGTGTAAACCTAAATCCAAATTTACTAAGCATTTATTACCAGGGCTATCAATACCAAATATGGGCACTCTATACATTCTGATATGTGTGGCTTAATTTATAGTACAACCCAATAATCAGGGCATCCGTGTATCATTATAATTTGTATAGACCTTCCTTACTGCTCAATTATTGAAACACGATGTCTTGGGGAAATATTAAACTATAGCTACTCACAAATACACTAATTAGTAGTACTTAAATTTGCCGAGTATGAATGGGGGCAAGGGACCTAACACTGTCGATGCCAAACGGAAGCACAGAAAAAGTGGAGGGGACAGAAGAAAAATAACATTTTTCACTAACATACAGTGTTTAAATTACATCGTATTGGTACAATCGTACACACAAAGGAAAAGTTTAAGCAAAAAATATGACATATAGACATGAAAAGGGAAAAAGGAGACCTGTAGGTCGAAGCATGTTGCCGCTGTGGAGGAAGACAACAACTTGTCGGGCTTCCTCGAGTGGGAACAGCGACGAAGTCTGGCTTGCACGATTGAGGAAGACAACGGCCCCAATATCCTCATACGAAAGCCGAATCCATGCTGGCTATGCGAATCGAGATCCACGACCAAGGATCCCCTACATAGATGCTGACAGTGACGACACCGTGTAGATCAACGATCTCGCATCCTCCCTTGGAGCTGGTACTCAAGCCCTGCTATACATCCATCGCCGCTGACAAGCCGAGGACACAGAGGAGGCGTACGAGCCAAACCAGCCATCTAAGATGCTCACCATGTTGCCACACTAGCGAGTCGAGCTGCGGGGATGTCTGCAGCTGAGGACTAGCAAGCTGAAGGCACAAATCAACAGAGCAAACGGGTGGGAGATTAAGAATCACCAGCGGTACCAGCCGGACCTGATTTAGTGCCAATAATTTTGGAGTGAACGGAGACAACAAGGAAAGGAGAAAGGGGATCGGGGCATCAGGCAAGAGCTACGTGTGAAGGTGTGAGTGACAACGAAAAAAACTCTTTTTTGTAAGTGTAGAGTGAGAGAGAAGATGTGTCGTCACTGTGGGCATCTGCTTGAGATTGTGGGCCTAAAGCCCAACCAATCATACCAGCACAAAAGAATCAATTTTTACTTCTTCTCAAAACAAAAAATCATTTTTTACAAAACAACACAATATAAAAAAACACAAAAAGTCCTAATTACCAGATATTATTACAGAAAAATATATTGCATATACATGTGTTCGGCCTAAATTATAGTATATTTTATCATGCAAACATATAGTACATCAGCATACGAATAAAAAACCGTAACAAAGGGGAAAACTCGGTACTCATATTTAGATGGGTATGTACGATCATATTTGTTGTCGTCATTTCCACTCAATAATAATACACCCCCTTGATATTTTATCATCATGTCAATACTTAGGTTTTATCCATATTCTCCAATCATATGTTTTTGACATAATTTATATTAGTAAATATATGTAATCATATGTTTTTCATAAATAAATTGCTTTTCCCACTCATAATTTGTTGTACCATGGAAATGATTTCATATATGCATTCTCTACTTGAAATATGATGACCCAATTGAAACTACGGAAAATCACATTTTTCTTCCTTCCAACTTGACAAACCGCAGGTAACAGAGAGATTGCACATCTATTTCTCCCTAAAAAAAGGTGAACTACTAAACAGTTTAAAATTAAAAATAGAGAAAACATCATAATGCCAAAAAATGATATGAATTATAAATTTTACAATGTGATTAATAACTAAAAATACATTTAGTATGGTTTGCATAATAAGCATGTAAATGACAAACATATATATTTACATGTCAATGAGAAAAAATACCTAGAAAAAACTATGTTGAAAAGAGACTTATATTTGTAAATTTCAACACATTTGGTCTCAATGTGTCCTTAGAAAAAAATGAAATAGTATGTTCTCATATTAAAATTTCTAAAGTTCTTACCCTAAAAAAATCTAAAGTTCTAGTCCGCGCATCAAGCGGGCCACTTTGTTAGTTGCTCTTAAAAAAGAGTTGTTCTTGAACCAGGAGTGGATAGCGAAGGCAAAGTTGATCAGGTGTCCGGCCCCCCTTCCTGAGACCTCGCTAGATCTAGTGTTAACCAAGATGCTGGAGATCGTACCTTCGGAGGAAGACGAAGGGGGGAACTAGGAAGCTACTGCCTCCGCGGAGGAGGTTGTCCGGAAGGGAGGAATCGAAAATTCCTCTCCTCAGGGGAAGAAGAGGACCGCCTCTGGAGGCCTGGAGACAATGGTCTTGAAGCGGGGGAAGAAATCTTCGCCAGAGGGTCCTGCACCGGGGGACACCTCGGCCTTACTATGCCCTCAAGGGGATCAGCCCTCCATCGAGCTGTAAGTAAAAGGGTATTTAATAATGAGAAAAAACTTTGCTGCGCTCCTAAGGAAAATAACCGAAGCATTTATCTTGCAGTTCGGATCTTAGCCCTTCTCAGCAGAGCTCGCCTTCGGGGGATCTTCTTCCAGAGATGATGGAGAGCGGAACGCTTCCCCCTGCCATACCGCTTCATGAGGCGGGCGACCCCGAGGTGTCGTCACGGAGGGTTTCTCCTGATCCGGAAAGGCCAGAAGGTAGTCATATGGCCACCCGAAGCCCTCAATATCCGGCTTTTGAAAAAAGAAATCGGATGAGTCCGCCACCGTCTGGTGCGCGGTCGGAGGTACTGAGGGATTTGCTAGGGCGAGCTTCTATCTCAGAAGAGCATCGTACGTTGATGGGTACGGTAATCGAAAGAATTTCATCCGCGGAGAGCGGGTTGCACGAAGCTGTCATGAGTCTACTGACAGGTTTTGAGGTACGTGAAATGATGTACCTTTTTGACAATGCCACATACTTTAAGATGCGCCCTGTGTAGATAGTAGCCCCTGAGACTCTGGGTGTCGTCACAAATGACGGCGCACAGGGGATCATAGTCCCAGGTTTGATTTTGCCGCCTTAATATGCAGGTGGCGAAGTGTCCGGTGGCCAGCCGGACTGATGAATTTGCCGCGTTAAAGCGGCCGCTTGACGTGGCAGATGCCGACATCGTGCTTGTCAACAAGCGGCTTGACGAGGCACAAGGTATGTGATTTCTCCGGAGACACATGGTAAGAGGAGCATTATGCCAGTATCTTATAATGTGTGTGCTAATGCAGATGGAGCTGCGGCCATGGAGAATCTTCGGGCAGAGCTTGCCCGAGTCAAAGAAAAAGCCAGAAAAAGCGATGTGGCTGCCCTAAAGGTGGTTGAGGAGCTAAAGGCTGAACAGGCTGCTCACTGCCAAAGCAAGGAGGAGATGGCCAAGATGGCTGTGAAGTTGAAGAACGCCGCTGACTGGTGCAAGCTTCTTGAAAAGGAAGACCAGGCGAAGAGGACAGACCTGGAGAAGGCCACGATGGCGGCCAAGGATACTCGCTCTGCAATGAGAGCGATGAAGGAGGAGCTGTGTCAAGCCAGAGATATCGCGGCTGGGAAGCCCTTTATGCTGCGGATGAAGTTCGGAGATCCTAAGTATGCTTCTTTGGACCGGATGTGGAGTTCTGCGGACGCATATCTAGACTTAGCGGCGAGTGCTGCTGATGCGGCCGAACACTTCCGCGATCAAAAGGATCGCGAAGTGGAAAAGCTGTTTTGGTCACAATTTAACGATCCAGAGCGTCCACTTCCATTGACTGATCGGCTGGCTGAATGGGCCGCCGAACAGTTATTTTAGCTTGGTGCAGCAGTTCCTTGGCGCAGTGCCACATATCAACGCGATGAAGAGGTCGGCGTGCGTGGAGGGTGCGCGGATGGCCCTTTCCCGTGTGAAGACATACTGGACGGAGATGGAGGCCACCATCGTTGCAGCCCAAGATTCGGGCTAAAGCCGAGTACCTGCCAAGCACTACTTTCAAGAAGTTCTGGAGGGTGCTCGTTCGATAGAGGCGCAGTGCTCGAAGAATATTATGTTCTAATGACATGCGGCTATTTATGTATATATGTGTATAATCCTGAAAGATGGCAGTCGTCGGCTTCAGCCCCCACGCATATAATGACGGGGTGCTCGCAGAAGACGCATATTCACACTTGATCCAACGTCTTTGTCGGGGGGAATCGGCTTCCTCGAACACCTATGGGGACCAAGCCCCTTTCTTGGTTCGGCGGGGGGCGGAGGTCGCACGAAGAGCAGATTGAGGCGATGCACACAAGGGATTTTACCCAGCTTCGGGCCGCAAGGATGCGTAAAACCCTACTGCTGCTTTGTGGATTGTATTGTGTTCTTGCTCGGGAGCGCATGGTGCTACAGTACACACGAGCCGCTGGCGAGACCGAGCGTGGCGATGGGTGTCCCCTTGCTCCTACGTGCGCACGGGGCCTCCTTTTATATGCTCAAGGGGTTACCCACAGGTGGCAGCGCAGGTGGGGGCAAAAATGGGAGAATGCTGTAGTGGCCTGCACAGTGGTTGTACAGTGCTATCATACCTAACTCTGGTGGCAGGGGACTAGGGCATTAAATGCCCATCCGCGTCGCCCAGACGGTGCAGGGAAGTGGACCGTCAGGAGCGCCACCGTTTGCCACGATGGCTACTCTGTCAGCTTCGCTTCGCCACCGCATGCCCCTGGCTGCACAACCTCCCGCCACGTGCGCCGGGAATGCCCCCAGAGCGACACGTTGGTGGGTGAGCTGGAGCGCAGGCACGGGGTGGTAACTTGCCGTGGCAAACGCCTTGCCGCGGTGGATGTCTTGTCGCGCCCGGGAGCTTGTCGCTCACTAGGCCTTGCCGGAGCGCGGGACGCGCCGTGGCAAGGTCCTTGTCGTGCCGTGGTTGGCCTTCCCGGCAAGCTCCTCCTGCCGGGGTCTTGTGTTTCGAGCGGTCGTCCCGGAAAGCTCCTCTTGCCGGGGACTGGCTCTCTTCGGGTGGCCTTCCCGGCAGGCTCCTCCTGCCGGGACCTTGGCTCAAATACTTTGTTCTTGGATGGCCCAAAAAGGGACCACGAAGAGTCTTGGCGATCGCCTGGCAAGCCTTGCCGCGGGGTGCTACGACTGCCCGTGCACAAGTTCGGGATACTAAGGTACCCCTACTTTAGTACACCGATAGGAGCCCCCGGGCCTGGGCCATACACGGTGCCGAGCGCTGTTGGGCCAGGCCCAAAACAGTGCACGGGCACGCGCGGCCTGGGTCACGCTGCATCTGCTTCTGCGCCCACCACGTCCTCCCCGAAAGGCACGCGTCGAACGCGGCATCGTGGGGAGAGGCGTGCGTGACATGGGTGGCGTGCGCGGGGCCGAATCCTGCAGGCATGCATCACGTCGCCATAAAGGGGGACGGTTCGCGCTAGCTCCATAAGTGGAGGGAGGCGTGGAGGCGTGGCTTGTTCGCTGGACGGGGCCGAGGCACGGTTTCCGAGGCGCCCGTTACCCATGATCACGGGGTGGGGAGAGGTCGCCTCATCCGTCGCCTCGGTCCTGCGCGTCAGCCACGCGGCTTCCATGCACCCGGGGTTGCGGACGGTGGAGTCAGGAGACCGGGCCGTCGCGGGTCGGGGCAGCAGGTCGGCCCCAGTCGCCTGGCCTTCCTGCGTCTTGATTGGCTGCGCGGGGCGGTCGAGCCCCCACCCTGCTCCTTCATAAAGAGCAAAAAGGGGGCGACGGGAACCCACACTCCTCCATCTCTTCTCCTCTTCATCTTCTGACCCCCTCTCTCCATTCGCCATGGAGAAAGGGAATCCGGGTCATTCATCGGTGGCGGCGAGGGTTGCCACCAGGCAGCGCGCCCCTCCTCCCCTTGCACCCGTGGTGGCGGAGCCAGCCGTAAGGGGAAGGGGGAGGGGGCGAGGGCGTGGACGAGGCCGCGACGCTCTGGGAAGAGGCGGGCAGGGCGACACGCCGGCCTTGCCTCCGCCAGCGGCTCCTCTCCCCACGGCGGTCCACCTCGGGGACGATCCTTGCGAGTTCTTCGTCAGGCTGCGCCGGGCGCCTCGCCGCCGCCTCCGCCTCCCGGCTCCCTTCGCAAGCGTGATGGAGATGGAGCAACCCGAGACGCTAAGGCTGCGCATGAAGGGCTGCGGGATCAGCGGCACGCGGGTCCACGTCGAGTTCCCAGCCCCCGGCGTAGTGTATCTTGGCCGAGGGTGGAAGACATTCGCCCGTATCCACACCTTGATGGAGGGGTTCACCCTCCATTTTAAGTTGATGGAGGGCGATCTCCTCCCCGTCAAGGCCTTCGGGGACTTCGGGACCCGGGCCCGGTGCTACGTGGATAGCTCCTCCGACAGCGAAAGCTCCTCCTCGAGCGAGAGTGACGAGGAGGGGAGCGACAGCGATGACGAGGGCAGCGGTCCTCGAGATGACGGGTCCAAGTAGGCGCCGGTCGCAGCTCCGGGTGGCACTGGCGACCCCATCATCCGGGTCGCCGGCTCCTTGAGCTTCCCGGGGTCGCCTCCTTAGCGGCTGGCGTGGCGAGGCTGCGGAAGAGGAAGAGGGCTGGCGGCAAGGCCGTCAACTCGGAGTACGAGGGCACGGGCCCCTCGACAGCGTGCTGACGCCCTGCCGCCTCGTCGGGCCCTTCTTCCGGCGCCGCCATCACCGTCCAGCTTTCAGCCGGCCCCCGGGGCGTCCTGTTGGTGTCTTCTGCCACCCGTAGCTCGCCTAGGCGCCCCTTTTGCCCTTTTCGCCTCCTTGTCCTACCTCTTGAGGAGAGAGACAAGAAAGGGATTACAGGCATCTTATCTTTTTTCAGTCTGTAAGCCCTCGGGCCTTAGCTGTGTTTAAAACTTGTAATCCCATCCTTTCATGTTTTTCATTCTCTCTGAACTATACCTGAGCGGAATATTTTTAATGAAAAGGGGATGTTTGCCGGGCCATTTGTCCCGTGGGTAAAACCCATGCCAAGGAACGAATCCTTTATATCGTTAAGATAGACACTTCTTTGCCCGGCAACAGGCCCTGCCGTCTTCCCGCGCCACTCAACCTCTCTCACGCCTTTGGTGGAGGAAGGGAAGAAGCGGGTTCGGGCCCCTCGTTCCGCCCCTTTGCCGCCGCGACTACTACCAAAACGGGCCCCAGGAACGCGCTCTGGGGCCTGTCGTTAAGGGAGCACGGTAGCTTCTAGGAGGAAACAAGGTTTTCGTACTCCACAGTTCATAAGAGAATGCATGACAAGGGATGCAAAAACTTATCTGGGATCGCAGCCCCTGGCAACTTTGGCTTGCCGCGGGCGAATCTTCGTACTTGCAGCCTCCGGCAATACTGGCTTGCCGGGGACCAGATGCTGGTCCGCCCTTCTTCTCTTCTTCGTCCTTAAGCGTCCTGGCCAGGATATGCAGAACCCTGCGAACCAAAGGAAACAAAGGAACCGGAAAAAGGACGCAGACTCGACCTCTAAGCTAGGGGTTAGCAGCTGTTAGGCACTATCAACCCTAACTTGGAGACGTATCAATATCCCCAAGCTTAACTCCTACTCGTCCTTGAGTAGGTAAGTGATAAAAACAAAATTTTTTGATGTGGAATGCTACCTAACATGTCATCTCATATTCTTTTCTTTATAGCATGGACATTTGGACTTTTATATTGTTCAAAGCAATAGTCTAGTTTTGACATGACAACTTAAATACTCAAGCATATCAACAAGCAACCATGTCTTTCAAAACATCAACGCTAAAATAAGTTATCCCTAGCCTATCATGCTCAATCATTGATCCATTCATGAAACACACTCGTATATTAGGTACACCCAATGCTCAAGTACGATCATAGTGCCTCCTAGTTAGTGCTTTATAAGAGAAGATGGAGACTCAAATTCAAAAAACAGAAATTAAAGTCTATTCCTTTTTCCACCATACTTTCACTTTCCATGGCTAACCGTATCCACGGGTTCCCAAATAGAAATTAAAGGTTGCTACTTTTTCCACCATACTTTCACTTTCCATGGCTAACCGTATCCACGGGTGCCTTCCATACCAACACTTTCCAAGGAATTTATTATTTGACAACATAAAGTAAATTCATTTTTCATTTCGGGACTGGCATCCCTAATACCCTTGCCTTACTCTCATGCAATGACAAGTGAATAAACATTCATCGTGAGAATAACACATCTAGCATGGAAATAATTAGCCACCCGTCACTGCTCCGCGAGCGGTACGAGCACACAAAATAGAAGTTTATTGTGAAAATTAGAGATGGCACAAACAAATTTGCTTAGAACGGGAAAATAATGCTGCATATAGGTAGATATAGTGGACTCATGTGGCAAAACTGGTTTAAAGGTTTTTGTATGCACAATTAGTGATCATACTTAGTGCAAAATGAAGGCTAGCAAAAGATTGAGAAGCGACCAACCAAGAAATGAATAATCTCATAAGCGAGAATTAAGCATAATTAACACCGAATAATGCACCACAAGTAGGATATAATTTCATTGCATAATTATTGACTTTCGTGCTTGCATAGAGAATCACAAACCTTAACACCAATATTCTTACTAAAGCATAATTACTCATCATGATGACTCACATATCATATCATCATATCTCAAAACTATTACTAAGAATCAAGTTTATTTTGTCCAATGATCATCATGAAAATTTTTATTATATCCTTCTTGGATATCTATCACTTTGGGACTAATTTTCATGTGTTTCTTTTGATAAGCTCAAACAAATATATGTGAAGATCATGAGCATAATATTTCTTTTCTCTCAAATTTGTGAAGCAAGAGAGAATTTCTTGAAAATTTTACTAACTCTCAAATAAATTTAAGTGAAGTAAGAGAGCATTGCTTCAAAAATACTAAAGCACACCATGCTAAAAAAAGATATAAGTGAAGCACTAGAGCAAGTCTATAGCTCATAAAAATTTAGGTGAAGCATAGAGAGCAATTCTAACAAGTCATGACATAATTTTGCCTCTCTCAAATAGGTGTGTCCAGCAAGGAATCAAGACTTAAAACACAAAATAAAACTAACAAAGACTCTTATCATACAAGACGCTCCACGCAAAACACATAGTATGTGACGAATAAAAATACAGCTTCGAGTAAAATACTGATGGTCATTAGAATAAAGAGGGGATGCCACTCGGGGCACCCCAAGCTTAGTTGCTTGCTCTCTTTTGGATAATAGCTTGGGATGCCTGGGCATCCCCAAGCTTAGGCTATTCTTACTCCTTATTCCTTCATCCATCGTAAGATAACCCAAAACTTGAAAACTTCGATCACACAAAACTCAACAAAACCTCCGTGAGATCCGTTAGTATAAGAAAGCAAATCACTACTTTAAGTACTGTAGTAAACCAATTCATATTTTGTTCTTGCATTATGTCTACTGTATTCCAACTTTTCTATGGCAAAAACTCATCAAAAAAACAATAGAATCATCAAAACAAGAGCACAACGCAAAGAGAACAGAATCTGTCAAAAACAGAACAGTCTGTAGCAATCTGATTATTTTTAATACTTTTGTAACTCCAAAAATTCTGAAAAATTAGGGCGACCTGAGAAATTTGTATATGAATCTTCTGCAAAAAGAATTGTCATTTTATCACGCTCTGGTAAAAAAAATAATTGTTTTCGTGAGCGCAAAAGTTTCTGTTTTTCAGCAAGATCAAACAACTATCACCCAAGAAGATCCTAAAGGCTTTACTTGGCACAAACACTAACTAAAACACAAAAAACACAATCATAACAGTAGCATAATTGTGCAAACACTCAAGAACAGAAATCAAAAAGCAAAAATAAAATTTATTCATTGGGTTGCCTCCCAACAAGCGCTATAGTTTTACGCCCTTAGCTAGGCATAAAGCAAGGATCTAAGTTTTGTCATCTTCGTTTAGAGATCCATAAGATGCCCTCATGATTGATTCATATGGTGGCATAATTCTTGTTCTAGGGAAGTGTTGAATACCCTTCCTCAAAGGAAATTGGAACTTAATATTGCCTTCTTTCATATCAATCACGGCACCGATAGTGCGTAAAAACGGTCTACCAAGAATAATTGGAGAAGATGGATTGCAATCAATGTCAAGAACAATAAAATGTATGGGAACATAATTCCTATTTGCAAGAATAAGAACATCATTAATTCTTCTCATAGGCTTTTTAATAGTAGAATCCGCCAAGTGCAAATTTAAAGAGCATAATTCAAGATCGGTAAGGCCAAGCACATCGCATAAATATTTCATAATTGTAGAAACACTAGCACCCAAGTCACACAAAGAAAAACACTCATAACTTTTAATCTTGACTTTGATAGTAGGTTCCCATTCATCATGTAATTTTCTAGGAATTGAAACTTCTAATTCCAAATTTTCTTCTAAAGCTTTCATCATAGCATCAACAATATGTTTAGTAAAAGCTTTATTTTGTTCATAAGCATGGGGTGAATTTATCATGGATTGCAACAAAGAAATACAAGCAACAAAAGAGCAACTATCATAATTAAAGTCTTTGTAATCCAAAAGAGCACATCACTAGTTAAAGTTTTGACCTCTTCAAACCCACTTTTATCAATTTTCTCAACAAGATTTTCACCCTCCGAATTATCGGGACGCTTCTAGCTAAAGTTGACTCTTCTTCAGTCCCTTTTTCATCAATATTAAATTTACTAAACAAGGAATCAATATAACAAAAACCAATCAATTTAAGATATTCATCACTTTTACGAAAGCAATCACTAGAAAACGATTTTTCTAAAAATTCTCTTTTAGCTCTAAGCATAGCAGTTCTTTTCTTACTTTCATCCATAGAAACATAAAGAGCTTTAATTGATTCCTCAACTTTAGGAACAAAGATTTTCATCTTGAGATTTTCCATAGAAACGCGCATCGCTCGGCCCCCGACCTCCCACCGTAACCGGGAACTCCCCGAAATTTTCCCCGCCCTCGCTTCTCCCACGGTTTTTTCCGTCATGGACGGCCCATAGAATGTCATGCAGCTGCGTCTCTGGCCCGCCCAGGATGAAAAGCCCATTTTCTGCCTTGATTTTTTGTCATAGAAGTAGGAGCCCGCCACATCTATGATGATACCGGGTTTTGTCACAATTATCGTCATAGAAGTGTCATATGTATGATAGAAAAAAATTTCGTTCGGCCCAAAATGTCACGGATGTGTCTTTTTTTTGTAGTGACTATAGGTAGAATAGAATATGATGTTGTAGGTTGTGTGGAGAAGACAAAAAAGTTGAAAGTCTCACATTGACAAGGCTAATAAACGGGCTATGGAGATGCCCATCAACTGATGTCAATGCAAGTAGTAGGGATTGCCATGCAACAGATGAACTAGAGCTATAAGTGTATGAAAGCTGAAAACAAAACTAAGTGGATGTGCATCCAACTTGCTTGCTCACGAAGACCTAGGGCATTTTAGGAAACCCATCATTGAAATATACAAGCCAAGTTCTATAATGAAAACTTCCCACTAGTAATATATGCAAGTGAAAAAATAGGAGACTCTCTATCATGAAGAACATGGTGCTACTTTGAAGCACAAGTGTGGCAAAGGATAGTAACACTGTCTGTTGGGGGATATCGGCCTCCACGAGCACCTATGGGGACGGAGCCCCTTGTCGGTTCGGCGGGGGCGGAGGATGCACAAAGAGCAGATCGAGGCGACACACACACACGACGATTTTACCCAGCTTCGGGCCGCATGGATGCGTAAAACCCTACTGCTGCATGTCTGGTTGATTTGAGTTCTTGCTCTGGAGCGCAAGAAGCTACAGTAAGTTGGAGCTGGACGTAGACAAGGGTCTACTGGGTGTCCTCCTTCTCTGGTCTCTAGGGTTCCTCTGGGGTCCGGATCCTCTCTCTACGTGCGCATGGGCCTCCTTTTATATGCTAAGGGGTTTCCCACAGGTAGCGACGTAGGTGAGGGTAAAAATGGCAAGGGACTGTGCAAACAGTGGCCGCACAGTGCTATCGCACCTAACTCTGACGGTGGGAGACAAAGGCACTAAATGCCCATCTGGATCGCCTGAACAGTGCCGAGGCGGACCGTTAGGAGCGCCTCCGCTTGCCACGGGGGCGACCCTGCCAACGTCGCATGCCACCGCGCGTCTCAGGTTGCGTGGCGTCCCGCCACGTGCCTCCGGGGAAACCCCAGAGCGACGCGTGGGCAGGTGAGCTGGAGCGCAGGCCTGATGTGGTGGTTTGCCGCGGCAAGTGGCTTGCCGCGGTAGTTGCCTTGCCGCACCTGGGAGCTTGCCGCTCGCCAGGCCTTGCCGGGGCGCGCGGAGCGCCGCGGCGGGCTTCTCTTGGTGTGCCTTGGCTTGGCCGTCCCGGCGAGCTCCTCCCGCCGGGGCCTTGGTGCTTCGGCTTAGTCGTCCCGGCAAGCTCCTCCTTCCGGGGCCTTGTCGCCTTGGCCCGGCAAACTCCTCTTGCCGAACCTTGCCTTCTCGACCCGGCAAGCTCCTCTTGCCGGGGTTTGGTCTTCTAGGCTCGATCACTTGGCCTTCGTCCGGCCCGGAAAGGGCCGCGGAGACTCTTGTCGCTCCCCTGGCAGGCCTTGCCGCGGGACGCTACTACTGCCCGTGCACAAGTTTGGGGTATTAAGGTACCCCTACTTTAGTACACCGACAGGAGCCCCCGGGTCTGGGCCATACACAGTGCCGAGCGTTGTTGGGCCAGGTCCTAACAGTGCACGGGCACGCGTGGCCTGGGTTGCGCTGCTCCTTAACTCCGTGCTCGTCGCGCCCTCCCCAAGTGGCGCGCGCTTATTGCGGCGTCGTGGGGGGCGAGGCGTGCGAGGCGTGCGTGACGTGGGTGGCGTGCGCGGGGCTAAGGCCCGCAGGCATGCGTCACGTCGGGCACGACTCCTTCATTTGGAAAGGTGGAACGTCCGCCCCCGCTCCTTCCCCCCTTTATAAGCGGAGGGGAACAGGGGCAGCTCGCCATTCCGCCGGTTGCTGTTCCTCGAAAATCTCCGCCACTTCCTCCTTACTAGAGAAAGCAGCGAATCGCCTTCGCAGCCCCCGGCGCCGCCCACGCCGACTACTCCCCCTCCCCGTTTCTGCCATGGCCCCGAAGAGCGACAAGGCGAAGGGGAAGGCCGTGAAGTCGGCCGAGGCGCTGCGGCTGGAAGCGCTTCGGAAGGAGACGGCGACATTCCCCCCTCAGCTTGACGCGCTGAGGCTGAAGAACGAATACCTCCTCTTCTGGTCGACGGCGACGCGAGCGCATCCGCGCACGAGAGTTCTTCCCGCCATCGCCCAGAGGCTGTACCCGACCGGGTACCCTTTCTTCGCCGTGTTCTTCCTCTGCGGGCTCTGCCCGCCTTTTTCGGAGTTCTTCTGCGACATCATGCACACCTACAACCTCCACCTCCTTGACTTCACCCCCAACGCCGTTCTGACAATGGCGGTTTTCGCACACCTTTGCGAGAACTTTGTCGGAGTCCGCCCCAACGTAGCCCTCTTCCGGCACTTCTTTACTCCCCGGGTGGAGAAAGGAGAGCCGCTGTCCGGCGGAGTCGCTTGGATCTCCAGGACCGGCAAGAAAGAGGCCTACTTGGAGGGGGAACTCCGTGGCAGATGGGAGGAGTGGAGGGCCGAGTGGTGCCTGATCGTCGAGGAGAATCCACCGCCGTTCACTGCCGTGCGGCGAACTCCAGTGGTGCGCGGTCGCGACTGGAGCGACCTGGCCCCGGACGACGCCAAGCTGAAGATTGCCGCCACCCGCATCATGCGCCTCAAGTTTGCCGGGCTCACCGTTGGCGCCGTCGGCATGGATTTCCTTCGCCGGCGTATCGCCCCCCTGCAGGAGAGGAGGAAACCGGCTTGGGAATTCCAAAACGCGGCGGACATCATGAGGCTGCGCCCGGGCCTTAACTACAACTTCACCGTTCTGGAGCTCGACGGAGTGTTGAAGGATCTGTTCAAGCACGACTCCGAGCACCCAGAATGGTTCAGGTTGCCGCCGGGCGTCGTCCCCCTGTGCAACAATTCGGCGCTCAGCCGCATCCTCGTGATGATGCCGCTGTGCGACTCGCACGGGATCGACGCGACCTGGCAGGAGCCGACGGACGACGTCGTGCAGGCCTTCTTCGACAACTTGGAGGAGGTGCCGGTCGACCCCGACGAGAAGAGGGGCCTCACGCGGGACACCACCCCCGAGGAGCTGGCCCACATCGCCTCCAGGATGGAGGAGGCGGCGGCCGCCGCGGCCGCGGGCGAGTCTGGCTTCACCCTGGCCGAGGCAGACGTGGCGGAGGCGGAGAGCCTCGCCGACCAGATGGAGCTCGCAGTCGCGGAGGAACCAGCCGGGCAAGGTGGTGCGGGCGAGCCCGCCCAGGACGCGGGTGGCTTGCCGGAGGCTGACGCGCCCTCCTCGCAGCTCCCGGACAGCTCGTCGCAGGCGGAGCCCCCTGCCCAGCCGAGGAGGCGTCTCCGCAGGGCCGGAGAGGTGGTGCGGCAGGCCGACCAGCAACCGCAGCCCCGGGTGACGAGCGCCTCTGAAGCAGCGGGAGCGGGGTCCTCACGGGCCACGGCTTCTGCTCTTGCCGCTCATCATTTCGCGGTGGCAACGGGGGCGGGGTCGTCCACCGCCCCCGCCAAGCGGTCCCGGGAACCCACTCCCCTGTCTCCTCGCGCCTGGAGCAAGCCGGTTTTTGATTATTCCGCGCTCAGCTCCGACGACGAAGAGGAGGACGGAGAGTAAGTTCCTGGTAGAGCTTGTATCTTCTTGATTTCTGTTGCTTCGTCTTGTTTCGCAGCCCATTCATCCCCCCCCCCGAAACCGTTCCCTTTTCAGGACGCTGGCCCAGAGGAGGGCGAAGAGGGCCAAGATCCTGCTGGTCGTCCTTGAGGGCGAATCTCCCCCGGCAACTGGGGAGGTGCCGGAGACGACCTTGCCGGACCTGGCAGCGGGCCCGCAGGGCAGCCCACAGTGCAGCCCCCGGGGTGAGGGCACGGCTAGCTCTTGCCGTTTGGCACGCGCGCGAGCTTCCCTTCCCTTTGCTAACATGTGGCTATTGTTGTTGTCGTTGGGTAGGAGCAGAGCAGCCCCAGCAGGCGACCCCGGGGGGCACTCCTGTCGCGCCGTCCGCTTCGACCACCCCGCCTAGGGAGAAATCTCCGGCAAGGGAGGAGCCCCCGGCAGGGGAGACCTCCCCGGCAAGGGAGGAGCCCCCGGCAAGGAAGACCTCTTCGGCAAGGGAGGGATCTCCGGCGAGGGAAGCGGCCAGCGATCCCCCGGCGGCGGAGGCCGCGGCCACGGACCATGCCACCGGTAAGCCCCCCTGCACGGAAAACTTTCCCTGGTCATCTTTCCTTATGAGCTTTCTTGTCGGCTATTCAGCCGACTCTTCTCCCCTCTTCCGGCCATCAGACCCGCCCACCGCGGACCCGATGGAGACCGAGGTCATCGTCGAGGAGGGCGCTCGTGGTGACGCCGACGACATCGTCGTCATCGAGGAGGCGGATGGCACCGACGACCCCGCAGGCGGCGGGGAGGCTGACGCCGCCAAGGCCGCCGCGGCGGCAGACGGCGAGGGGACCGGCGACCGTGCCGACGGCCCCAGGGAGGCAGGGGCGTCAAGCACTCCGCAGTCCGGCGATCCCGCTGCTGCTACCACGTCGGGCCCCGAGGAGCCCCCGGCAGGCGCCTACCTGCAGGCCGGCGATGGCGTCTTCATCAGGCTCCCCTGGGAGCCTAGCTCCAGGGCGCCAGTCGAGGGGGAGGCCTTGGACGGAGAAGTGCTCGCCTCCGTCTGGCTGACAGTGGTCGACGCGCCGAGCACCGGCAGCGGCGAGCCCGAGGAGGAGCGGCTGCTCCGGAAGCTTGTGTCGCTCTACCGCGCCCGGCAGGCCAAGGTGGAGCGCCAGGAGGCACTCGTCGCGAAGGCCGGCGCGGACATGGAGAAGCGTGCCGGGGAGCTCCGGGAGCTCAACCAGGAGGCTCTCCGGTCTTTGGCGGAGGAGCGGAGGCTGCTCGACGAGGCGCGGACGGCCTTCCTCCTTGAGAAGGCAGAGGCCGAAGAGCAGCAGAGGCTTGCCGCTGCGGGGCTATCCGCGCGGGAAAGCGAACTGGTGCAGCAGAGGGCCAGCCTCGCCAGCCACGAGGAGGAGGTTGCCGCGCGCGAGCAGGCGCTCGGCGGGGCCCTGCAGGAAGCGCAGGACGCTGCCGCGGCCGCCGAGGTCGCCAAGGGGGAGCTGGAGGCGAGGGTGGTGCAGCTCGTCAGCGACCTCAAGGCGAGCGGCGAGGAGCTTGCCGCGCTCAAACAGGAGCGCGAGAAGGGCGCTCACTCCCTTGGCAAGCTGCAGGGCCGCTTCGCCGAGAAGACCCAGGAGCTCGACGCCGTCAAGGACTCCAAGGCTGTCCTCGAGCTGAAGCTGGACACCCTGGCCAAGGCGCTGGAGAGCGCCAAGGAGCAGGAAGCGACCTTGCAGAAGGAGGTTGCTGGCAACGAGGAGCTGCTGAAGCGCGCTGCCGTTACCCAGAACGACTTCCAGGAGACGGTGGAGCGGTGGACCGAAGGCCTCGTCGACATCGCCACCACCATCGACCAGGAGCTGAAGCTGCTGGGGATGGAGGGCCACGAGTACCCCTCCGGCGAGAACGTCCCGCCGAGCGCCAAGCCCACTTCCTTCTTCAAGGGCTTGGTGGGGGTGCTCCGGCACCTCCGGGAATCGATCCCAGAGCAGCTGGCCGAGGAGACGCGGGAAGCCGTCTCCGGGGCCCTCGAGAGGGTGTTGGTGAAGATCGTCTTCCGCAACCCCACCATCAGGCTCACCAACGTCCTCAGGCACTTGCCGAAAGACGCTGACCTGACGGAGATCAGGGCCCTTGTCACCCCCATCGTGGAAAGGGTGGCGGGGATCAGGCGGGTCGAGGGAGACCGCGCGGATTAGGCCGCCCACCTCTTTCTTTTCTTCTCTTGTCGCTGCTGAGCATGCCATAGAAACAGCTGATTAGGGCAGCGGCAAGTCATTTTGTAATATAACTTTTATCTTAGGCAGTTCATTGCGCTGTTATCTCCCTCGTTCGACTTTATGCTTCGTACGTTCGCGCCCTACGCTCACAGGAACTTGTCGGCGAAAGTCTCCGCCTTGCCACGGGTGCCGAGTTCGGGACATCAGCAACCCGCTGACGGGGCCTCCACCGGCAAGAAACCTTGCCGCGGCTGGCACAACTCACTTAAATGTTGAGCAGGCTCAGGGAAAGGTAGGCGTGGCGACTGCAGTCGCGGCACGCTCAAGCTGCCGAGCAAGCTCGAAACAAGTAAGGACGCTACTCGGGATGTAGCACACTTAAGTCATTGAGCGGACTCGAAACGAAATAAGGGCGCAACCAGCCACGAGCCGGCCCCTCCGCGCACAGGTTTCCCATACGGAGCTCGGTCGTTCGAGGAAGATAACTTAAGAATAAAAAGGAGCTTAGTCGCTCAAACTTTGGCAACTTAGCTTCTCTGTCGTTTGCCGTCCGGCAAGGCGCAGCTTCCTCGGGCGACGCCCAGCCTATCTCGTCACCCCCCCTACTCGAGGTAAGGGAATAACAAAGGCTCGGGGCCTCGCGGCCCGCCATCGCTTGCCGGAGTCGAGTGCTGCACAATCGTGTCGAATGACGCATGCGCCAAGCAGAGAGGCGCGAAAGCGACAAGATGTGCGGGGCACATAAGCTATGCTCGGGATCTGCGCCCGTCTCTGTACCAAGGATTACATGCAACTGCGGCAAGACTTGGACAAAGAGGATGGCCGATGGAACGGGTTCCGACCGCCGCGCTGGCAAGGTTCCTCCCACGGTCGGCGTCGACTCGTTTGGATCTTGGTGGCCTGGGCTCGCCGAAGAACGAGGTCGCCTTTCCCGCAACTTCCGGCGCTAACTTCTGCGGCTACGGGAGCGGCGCAGAGTTTGCTGGAAGCGAGAAACTCGCTCAGCGGCCGAAAGGCAGTCCTCCTCAAGGAGCAGCTGCTCTTGCCCGGACTCTGCGTGAGTGGGTACTCGAGGAGGGCCGTGCAAGGGTCTGTGAGGAGGGATGCCTCCGCTCAGCGGGTCGGAGCGGAAAGGTCCCTGTCCATACCTGAGCTTGCCTGTGGTCGCGGAATCTGGTTCGCACAACCTCGACGTACCCCCTACCTGGCGCGCCAAAGATGTCGGGGGATATCGGCCTCCACGAGCACCTATGGGGACGGAGCCCCTTGTCAGTTCGGCGGGGGCGGAGGATGCACAAAGAGCAGATCGAGGCGACACACACACACGACGATTTTACCCAGCTTCGGGCCGCATGGATGCGTAAAACCCTACTGCTGCATGTCTGGTTGATTTGAGTTCTTGCTCTGGAGCGCAAGAAGCTACAGTAAGTTGGAGCTGGACGTAGACAAGGGTCTACTGGGTGTCCTCCTTCTCTGGTCTCTAGGGTTCCTCTAGGGTCCGGATCCTCTCTCTACGTGCGCATGGGCCTCCTTTTATATGCTAAGGGGTTTCCCACAGGTAGCGACGTAGGTGAGGGTAAAAATGGCAAGGGACTGTGCAAACAGTGGCCGCACAGTGCTATCGCACCTAACTCTGACGGCGGGAGACAAAGACACTAAATGCCCGTCTGGATCGCCTGAACAGTGCCGAGGCGGACTGTTAGGAGCGCCTCCGCTTGCCACGGGGGCGACCCTGCCAACGTCGCATGCCACCGCGCGTCTCAGGTTGCGTGGCGTCCCGCCACGTGCCTCCGGGGAAACCCCAGAGCGACGCGTGGGCAGGTGAGCTGGAGCGCAGGCCTGATGTGGTGGTTTGCCGCGGCAAGTGGCTTGCCGCGGTAGTTGCCTTGCCGCACCTGGGAGCTTGCCACTCGCCAGGCCTTGCCGAGGCGCGCGGAGCGCCGCGGCGGGCTTCTCTTGGTGTGCCTTGGCTTGGCCGTCCCGGCGAGCTCCTCCCGCCGGGGCCTTGGTGCTTCGGCTTAGTCGTCCCGGCAAGCTCCTCTTGCCGGGGCCTTATCGCCTTGGCCCGGCAAGCTCCTCTTGCCGGACCTTGCCTTCTCGACCCGGCAAGCTCCTCTTGCCGGGGTTTGGTCTTCTAGGCTCAATCACTTGGCCTTCGTCCGGCCCGGAAAGGGCCGCGGAGACTCTTGTTGCTCCCCTGGCAGGCCTTGCCGCGGGACGCTACTACTGCCCGTGCACAAGTTCGGGGTATTAAGGTACCCCTACTTTAGTACACCGACACTGTCCCTTCTCTCTTTTTCTCTCTTTTTTTGTTGGGCACTTCGACCTCTTTTTTTGGGATCTTTTTTAAGTCCAGAGTCTTATCCCAACTGGTGGGGGAATCATAGTCTTCATAATCCTTTCCTCACATGGGACAATGCTCTAATAATGATGATCATCACACTTTTCTTTACTTACAACTCAAGAATTACAACTCGATACTAGAACAAAAATATGACTCTTTATGAATGCCTCCGGCGATGTACTAGGATGTACAATGATCTAGCGTGATATGTATAAATAATATGAATGGTGGCCAAGCCACAAATACTATGTCAACTATATGATCATGCAAAGCAATATGACAATGATGATATGTGTCATAATAAAATGGAACGGTGGAAGTTGCATGGCAATATATTTCGGAATGGTTATGGAAATGCCATAATATGTATGTATGGTGGCTGTTTTGAGGAAGATATAAGGAGGCTTATGTGTGAAAGAGCGTATCATATCACGCGGTTTGGATGCACCGGTGAAGTTTGCACCACAACTCAAGGTCAGTAAGGGCAATGCACGGTACCGAAGAGGCTAGCAAAATGCAGAAAGGTGAGAGAGCGTATAATCCATGGACTCACATTAGTCATAAAGAACTCACATACTTAATGCAAAATTTTATTAGCCCTCAAAGATAAGTACTAATATACATGCTCCTAGGGGGATAGATTGGTAGGAAAAGACCATCGCTCATCCTCAACCGCCACTCATAAGGAAGACAATCAATGATAAATCATACTCCAATTTCATAGCATAACAAGAGACCATACGTGCATGCTTCGGGAATCATAGACCCTAACACAAATATTCTTACTAAACCACAATTACTCACTAGCATGACTCTAGTATCACCATCTTTATATCTCAAAACAAATGCAAGAAATCAAGCTTCTCATATATTCAGTGATCTACATGAAAGTTTTATACTATCCCTCTTGAATACCCATCATATTAGGACTAAATTCATAACCTAAGAAAATTGCCATACTATTTATAAGAATCTCAAAATAATATAAGTGAAGCATGAGAGTTCATCAATTTCTTTAAAATATAACCACCACCGTACTCTAAAAGATATATGTGAAGCACTAGAGCAACTACCTAGCTCAAAAACATGATTAATGTGTGTCCCTCTGAAAAAGGTGTGTCCAACAAGGATGATTGTGACAAACTAAAAAGAAAATAAAGCAAAGACTCATATAATACAAGACGCTCCAAGCAAAACACATATCATGTGGTGAATATAAATATAGCCTCAAGTAATTTTACCGATGGATTGTAGACAAAAGAGGGGATGCCATCCGGGGCATCCCCAAGCTTAGATGCTTGTTTGTCCTTGAATATTACCTTGGGATGCCTTGGGCATCCCCAACATTAGGCTCTTGCCACTTGATGCAGCTTGAAGCTACATCGTTATTTCCCCAAAGAGGAAGGGATGATGCAACACAACGGCGGTAGGTATTTCCCTCAGTTATGAGACCAAGGTTATCAAACCAGTAGGAGAACCAAGTAACACAACGTAAACAACCCCTGCACACAAATAACAAATACTCGACCCGCGTGTAAAAGAGGTTGTCAATCCCTTTCAGGTAGCTGCGCCTCAAGATAGGCAAACCGACATGAATACAATTATAGTAGCTTGATAGATCGAACGCCAAATAAAATAAAGAATAATAAAACTCAGCAAGGTATTTTTGTATTTTTGGTTGAATAGATCTGAAAATAAAAGCAAAGGAAAAGTAGATCACAAAGGCAAATAATATGAGAAAGAGACCTGGGGCCGTAGGTTTCACTAGTGGCTTCTCTCGAGAAAGATAACAAATGATGGGTAAACAAATTACTATTGGGCAATTGATAGAACTTCAAATAATCACGACGATATCCAAGCAATGATCATTACATAGGCATCACGTCCAATATTAGTAGACCGACTCCTGCCTGCATCTACTACTATTACTCCACACATCGACCGCTATCTAGCATGCATCCAGTGTATTAAGTTCATGGAGAAACAGCTTAATGTAATAAGAACGATGGCATGATGTAGACAAAGATGTATCTATGTAGAGATAGACCCCATCGTTTTATCCTTAGTAGCAACGATACATACGTGTCGGTTCCCCTTCTGTCACTGGGATCAAGCACCGTAAGATCGAACCCACTACAAAGCACCTCTTCACATTGCTAGATAAATAGATCAAGTTGGCCAAACAAAACCCAAATATCGGAGAAGAAATATGAGGTTATAAGAAATCATGCATATAAGAGATCAAAGAAACTCAAATAAATTTCATGGATATAAAAAGATAGATCTGATCATAAACTCAAAGTTCATCCGATCCCAACAAACACACTGCAAAAAGAGTTACATCATATGGATCTCCAAGAGACCATTGCATTGAGAATCAAATGAGAGAGAGGAAGCCATCTAGCTACTAACTACGGACATGAAGGTCTACAAAGAACTACTCACGCATCATCGGAGAGGCACCAATGGACGTGGTGAACCCCTCTGTGATGGTGTCTAGATTGGATCTGGTGGTTCTAGACTCTACAGTGGCTGGAATTGATTTTTGTCAAATCCCCTAATGTTTCTGGAATATTGGGGATATTTATAGAGCAAAGAGACGATTCGGGGGGGCACCCGAGGTGGGCACTACCCACCAGGGCGCGCCTGGGCCTCCTGGAGCGCCCTAGTGGGTTTTGCTCCCCTCGGAGCACCCCTAGGCGCTGCCTTGGACCATTGGCTATCTTCTGGTCCATAAAAAATTCTCCGTAAAGTTTCGTTGCATTTGGACTCCGTTTGGTATTGATTTCCTGCAATGTAAAAAGCATGCAAGAAACAACAACTGGCACTTGGTACTATGTCAATAGGTTAGTACCAAAAATGATATAAAATGACTATAAAATGATTATAAAACATCCAAGATTGATAATATAACAACATGGAAGAATGAAAAATTATAGATACGTTGGAGACGTATCAACATCCCCAAGCTTAACTCCTACTCGTCCTTGAGTAGGTAAGTGATAAAAACAATTTATTTTGATGTGGAATGCTGCCTAACATGTCATCTCATATTCTTTTCTTTATAGCATGGACATTTGGACTTTTATATTGTTCAAAGCAATAGTCTAGTTTTGACATGACAACTTAAATACTCAAGCATATCAACAAGCAACCATGTCTTTCAAAACATCAACGCTAAAATAAGTTATCCCTAGCCCATCATGCTCAATCATTGATCCACTCATGAAACACACTCGTATATTAGGTACACCCAATGCTCAAGTACGAGCATAGTGCCTCCTAGTTGGTGCTTTATAAGAGAAGATGGAGACTCAAATTCAAAAAACAGAAATTAAAGTCTATTCCTTTTTCCACCATAGTTTCACTTTCCATGGCTAACCGTACCCACGGGTTCCCAAACAGAAATTAAAGGTTGTTACTTTTTCCACCATACTTTCACTTTCCATGGCTAACCGTATCCACGGGTGCCTTCCATACCAACACTTTCCAAGGAATTTATTATTTGACAACATAAAGTAAATTCATTTTTCATTTCGGGACTGGCATCCCTAATACCCTTGCCTTACTCTCGTGTAATGACAAGTGAATAAACATTCATCGTGAGAATAACACATCTAGCATGGAAATAATTAGCCACCCGTCACTGCTCCGCGAGCGGTACGAGCACACAAAATAGAAGTTTATTGCGAAAATTAGAGATGGCACATACAAATTTGCTTAGAACAGGAAAATAATGCTGCATATAGGTAGATATAGTGGACTCATGTGGTAAAACTGGTTTAAAGGTTTTTGTATGCACAATTAGTGATCATACTTAGTGCAAAATGAAGGCTAGCAAAAGATTGAGAAGCGACCAACCAAGAAATGAATAATCTCATAAGCGAGAATTAAGCATAATTAACACCGAATAATGCACCACAAGTAGGATATAATTTCATTGCATAATTATTGACTTTCGTGCTTGCATAGAGAATCACAAACCTTAACACCAATATTCTTACTAAAGCATAATTACTCATCATGATGACTCACATATCATATCATCATATCTCAAAACTATTACTAAGAATCAAGTTTATTTAGTCCAATGATCATCATGAATTTTTTTATTATATCCTTCTTGGATATCTATCACTTTGGGACTAATTTTCATGTGTTTCTTTTGATAAGCTCAAACAAATATAAGTGAAGATCATGAGCATAATATTTCTTTTCTCTCAAATTTGTGAAGCAAGAGAGAATTTCTTGAAAATTTTACTAACTCTCAAATAAATTTAAGTGAAGTAAGTGAGCATTGCTTCGAAAATACTAAAGCACACCATGCTAAAAAAAGATATAAGTGAAGCACTAGAGCAAGTCTATAGCTCATAAAAATTTAGGTGAAGCATAGAGAGCAATTCTAACAAGTCATGACATAATTTTGGCTCTCTCAAATAGGTGTGTCCAGCAAGGAATCAAGACTTAAAACACAAAATAAAACTAACAAAGACTCTTATCATACAAGACACTCCAAGCAAAACACATAGTATGTGACGAATAAAAATACAGTTTCGAGTAAAATACTGATGGTCATTAGAATAAAGAGGGGATGCCACTCGGGGCACCCCAAGCTTAGTTGCTTGCTCTCTTTTGGATAATAGCTTGGGATGCCTGGGCATCCCCAAGCTTAGGCTATTCTTACTCCTTATTCCTCCATCCATCGTAAGATAACCCAAAACTTGAAAACTTCGATCACACAAAACTCAACAAAACCTCCGTGAGATCCGTTAGTATAAGAAAGCAAATCACTACTTTAAGTATTGTAGTAAACCAATTCATATTTTGTTCTTGCATTATATCTACTGTATTCCAACTTTTCTATGGCAAAAACTCATCAAAAAAACAATAGAATCATCAAAACAAGAGCACAACGCAAAGAGAACAGAATCTGTCAAAAACAGAACAGTCTGTAGCAATCTGATTATTTTTAATACTTTTGTAACTCCAAAAATTCTGAAAAATTAGGGCGACCTGAGAAATTTGTATATGAATCTTCTGCAAAAAGAATTGTCATTTTATCACGCTCTGGTAAAAAATAATAATTGTTTTCGTGAGCGCAAAAGTTTCTGTTTTTCAGCAAGATCAAACAACTATCACCCAAGAAGATCCTAAAGGCTTTACTTGGCACAAACACTAACTAAAACACAAAAAACACAATCATAACAGTAGCATAATTGTGCAAACACTCAAGAACAGAAATCAAAAAGCAAAAATAAAATTTATTCATTGGGTTGCCTCCCAACAAGCGCTATAGTTTTACGCCCTTAGCTAGGCATAAAGCAAGGATCTAAGTTTTGTCATCTTCGTTTAGAGATCCATAAGATGCCCTCATGATTGATTCATATGGTGGCATAATTCTTGTTCTAGGGAAGTGTTGAATACCCTTCCTCAAAGGAAATTGGAACTTAATATTGCCTTCTTTCATATCAATCATGGCACCGATAGTGCGTAAAAACGGTCTACCAAGAATAATTGGAGAAGATGGATTGCAATCAATGTCAAGAACAATAAAATGTATGGGAACATAATTCCTATTTGCAAGAATAAGAACATCATTAATTCTTCTCATAGGCTTTTTAATAGTAGAATCCGCCAAGTGCAAATTTAAAGAGCATAATTCAAGATCGGTAAGGCCAAGCACATCACATAAATATTTCATAATTGTAGAAACACTAGCACCCAAGTCACACAAAGAAAAACACTCATAACTTTTAATCTTGACTTTGATAGTAGGTTCCCATTCATCATGTAATTTTCTAGGAATTGAAACTTCTAATTCCAAATTTTCTTCTAAAGCTTTCATCATAGCATCAACAATATGTTTAGTAAAAGCTTTATTTTGTTCATAAGCATGGGGTGAATTTATCATGGATTGCAACAAAGAAATACAAGCAACAAAAGAGCAACTATCATAATTAAAGTCTTTGTAATCCAAAAGAGCACATCACTAGTTAAAGTTTTGACCTCTTCAAACCCACTTTTATCAATTTTCTCAATAAGATTTTCACCCTCTGAATTATCGGGACGCTTCTAGCTAAAGTTGAATCTTCTTCAGTCCCTTTTTCATCAATATTAAATTTACTAAACAAGGAATCAATATAACAAAAACCAATCAATTTAAGATATTCATCACTTTTACGAAAGCAATCACTAGAAAACGCTTTTTCTAAAAATTCTCTTTTAGCTCTAAGCATAGCAGTTCTTTTCTTACTTTCATCCATAGAAACATAAAGAGCTTTAATTGATTCCTCAACTTTAGGAACAAAGATTTTCATCTTGAGATTTTCCACATCATGAGAAATTCTATCAACACTTCTAAACAAATCATCAATCTTATTCAACTTTTCTTCTATGGTAGTGTTGAAACTTTTTGCGTGTTGATAAATTCTTTAATATTATTCTCAAGATCAGAGGTGTTACTATTATTATTATAAGATTAATTTCCATATTAATTACCATAATTATTTGAGCAATTACTAGGAAAAGGCCTAGGATTAAAATTACCTCTATAAGCATTGTTGTTGAAATTATTTTGAGAAATAAAATCCACATCTACGGCATCACTAGTTTGCTCAATCAAAGTAGACAAAGGCATATCATTAAAATTAATAGGAGCACTTTTACTAGCAACCAATTTCATAAGGGCATCAACTTTTTCACTCAAAGAAGAAATTTCTTCAACGGAATTAACTTTTTTACTAGTAGGAGCTCTTTCAGTATGCCATTGTGAATAATTTGCCATAATATTATCAAGAAATTTGGTGGCTTCATGCAAAGTAATTTACATAAAAGTACCACCCGTGGCGAAATCTAAAATATTACGAGAAACAAAATTCGACCCCGCATAAAAATTGTATGATCATCCAAAGATTTAACCCATGAGCTGGGCAATTCCTTAGCATCATTTTCATCCTTTCCCAAGATCGTGCAACATGCCCATGTTCAAGTTGCTTGAAATTCATAATATGGGTTCTAAGGGAAATGATTTTTGCGGGCGGAAAATACTTAGTGATAAAAGGATCTTTGCACTTATTCCAAGAATCAATACTATTGTGAGGCAAAGAAGAGAACCAAATTTTTGCAGAATCACGCAAAGAGAACGGAAATAATTTCATCTTCACCACATCATTGTCCACATCTTTTTTTGTTTTGAATATCGCATAATTCCACGAAGGTATTAAGATGGGACGCGGCATCCTCATTAGGAGTACCAGAAAAATGATATTTCATAACAAGATTCAGCAAAGCAGTATTAATATCACAAGACTCTGCACTAGTGGCGGGAGGAGCAATCGGAGTGCCAATAAAATCATTGTTGTTGGTACTTGAGAAATCACACAACTTGGTGTTCTCTTGAGTCATGATGACTACACAACAAGATTGCACTCAAAAACAGATCCCGCAAGAAAGCGGCGAATGAAAAAGAGGGGCAAATAAAACGGCAAATTTTTGTGAAGTGGGGAGAGGAAAACGAGAGGCAAATGGAAAATAATATAAATTGCGAGGAGATGAGATTTGTGATTAGGAACCTGGTATATGTTGAAGATCCTCCCCGGCAACGGCGCCAGAAATTCCTTTTGATGCAGCTTGAAGCTACGTCGGTATTTCCCCAAAGAGGAAGGGATGATGCAGCACAACGTCGGTAGGTATTTCCCTCAGTTATGAGACCAAGGTTATCGAACCAGTAGGAGAACCAAGCAACACAACGTAAACAGCCCCTGCACACAAATAACAAATACTCGCAACCTGACGTGTAAAAGGGGTTGTCAATCCCTTTCGTGTAGCGGCGCCTCAAGATAGGCAAACAGACGTGAATAAAATTGTAGTAGATTGATAGATCAAACGCCAAATAAAATAAATAAGAATAAAACACAGCAAGGTATTTTTGTATTTTTGGTTTAATAGATCTGAAAATAAAAGCAAAGGAAAAATAGATTGCAAAGGCAAATAATATGAGAAAGAGATTGGGGGGCATAGATTTCACTAGTGGTTTCTCTCGAGAAAAATAGCAAATGGTTGGTAAACAAATTACTGTTGGGCAATTGATAGAACTTCAAATAATCATGACGATATCCAGGCAATGATCATTACATAGGCATCACGTCCAAGATTAGTAGACCGTGCCTGCATCTACTACTATTACTCCACACATCGACCACTATCCAGCATGCATCTAGTGTATTAAGTTCATGGAGAAACGGAGTAATGCAATAAGAACGTTTGTCGATGTCAAAACCGGCGGATCTCGGGTAGGGGGTCCCGAAATATGCGTCTAAAGATCGAAGGTAACAGGAGGCAGGGGACACGATGTTTACCCAGGTCCGGGCCCTCTTGATGGAGGTAATACCCTACTTTCTACTTGATTGACTTTGATGAGTATAGGCGTTACAAGAGTTTATCTACCTCAAGATCATAATGGCTAAACCCTAGATGCCTAGCATGTATGATTATGATTGCCTCTACGGACTAAACCCTCCAATTTATATAGACATCGGAGGGGGCTAGGGTTGTACAGAGTCGGTTTACAGAGAAAGGAATCTTCGTATCCACCCGCCAAGATTGCCTTCCACGCCAAGGAGAGTCCCATCCGGACACGTGGGAAAGTCTTCCGTCTTGTATCTTCACAGTCCATCAGTCCGACCTACGTCACATAGCCCGGACGCCCGAGGACCCCGTAATCCAGGACTCCCTCAGTAGCCCCCGAACCAGTCTTGAATGACGACGTGTCCGGTGTGCAAATTGTCTTCGGCATTGCAAGGCAGGTTCCTCCACTGAATACTTCAAAGCATCTGAATCGAAGGGCTATATTCGGCCCTTACACCTTCGGTTTTGGTAAGGTAAATACTTCAAACAGCTCGGTTTTACATTAAATGTCATACCCTTCAGCTTCTATGCTTTCGTCGCCTCAGTTTCCACGTGGTAAACGAATACGAAGGGTCCAAGCGTTTTTACAAATAACCCCTCGATGGCGTAAGGAAGGTGTCTATTTAAGGAGATTTAGATCTCAGATGCCATTCCATACCAGGCGAAAATCCTTTGAACTGGCCACAAGAAACCACCCAATCATGGCCAGTGCTCCTAGTTCTTACTCCCGCCCACACGGCCCTCAAAAAGGTGATTGGGAGAGCTGCTCTGTATCCCATGCCCAGCTGACCAAGCTCCAGGTGCAGGGATATCTCCCCCATGCGGATCTGGTCCCCGTTCGGGTGGGATTAACTTCTTTTACTGGCGGAGCCCTGCCAGAAAATTTCCTGAATCCTTCAGAAGGGGAGCGAGTGTGCTTCTTTTCCTTTCTCTTAAGAGGCGTGGATTTCCAATCCATCCTTTCCTCCGAGGTCTCCTGGAGTACTATGGCCTCCAACTGCACAATCTCACACCCGGCTCCATTCTGCACAACGCGGGTTTCGTCGCTCTTTGTGAGCTGTTCCTAGGCTGCGACGCCCATTTCGAGCTATGGAGGAAGCTTTTATGCCTCGTCCCTCGCTCCCAAAAGGGATCCATTTTCGAGGTGGGCGGTGCCGAAGTATGGCGCATAGCCAAGACAGGATACCTATCCGGCACTCCGACGAAGGCATCCGAAGAGTGGCCCTCGGAGTTGTTTACATTGAAGACGTCGTTCTCTCGGGCCCAATCCGACGTGGCCTTCCCGAATTTTCCAATGCTTCGTTAAAAAAGCACCACAGCTGGCGCCCCGGAGCCTCAAGGAGGCCGATAGTGCAGAGGTTAAGATGTTAATGGACAAGATAAAAATACTTGTCCAGTCCGGACTGTCTATAATTGAGGTCATGGCGATTTCCATAATGCGAGGTGTTCAGCCACTCCAATCCAGAGGATTCCCCATGTGGAACTACAACAGGGAGGATGACACATGTCGCTACGGGCGCAAGGGTCCGGACAACTTCGCCGCCCTGTCCGCCATGTTGGCTGATCTTTATAAAGGGGGGAAAGAAGAATTCATTCGCCTTAAGTGCCGAGAGGGCTTTTCCATGTACAACCCCCCTAGCTGGGTAAGCTTTCAATCCAGAACCTCACTCAATCCTCTTCCTGAGTCACAACTAGTTGAACTTAACCCGACCTCTTTTAACAGGAGTGGAGGAAAGCCACCGCGGGGATCTATAGCCCCGCCCTGCAGCCGAAGGACCATATTCCGGACCTGGATCCCGGATTTGAGGAGGATCCGGATATATTCGTGGAGCTCAAGGAGGGGGTCTTCTATCAGGCCAGTTACGATGGCATAGAGGTGGCCATTGTAGCCGATTACCCCGGCCTTCTTCCTTCTTCCCATGTAAGTGCTCATGGGGCGTCTCCTTCAAAAGAGTTCTCTTGTCGCGCCTCACCCACCGCACTGTCTTGTGCTTCAAAGGGGCGGCGCTCGTCTCGTTACGCCACATCGGAGTCGTCCCTTAAGAAGGGGACGCCTACACAAGGCGGGTTGTCGAAAAGAAAGGCGGATGGTGATACTTCCAAGCCCTGATCTTCATAAAAAAGGTATGACTTTTAATACACCCCGTGGCAAACATACCAAACTGTGATGTTTTCTGTTGCACCATATTTCAGGAAGAGCATTCACCGTACTGTATCCGGAGACCTCACCGGACTTATATCCACCGACCCGGACCCTGCCTCTATGGCTAGAGTTGATACGGGTGCAATACCGGATTGTCCTCTCTCCGACGATTTGGATAATGTATCCGTCACCAACTCCGAAGTGGAGAGTGCCATGAACCATAGACGCCGGAGGGCAGCTATGCGCGACCCTAATTTTACTGAAGAGGCATTCAATGCCTTCAGCTCTGCGGATGCATACATCCGAGCTGCTCGGGATGGGCTTGCTAGAGCCACTTACCAGCTTTCAAAGGATATGCGGGTAAGATCATTTTGTGTAGATTTAATAGCCATATACCAGTAGCCCCCGAGACTTGAAACAATTGAAGCAACTGATTTTAAGGACCGATGTATAATCAGGTACTCACAGAGAAGAACGCCATGCTATCTCGGGAGCTGGAACAGTGCCGGACCCAGCTGACTACTGCTACCGCCAAACTGGAGAAGTCCAAGCTAGGAGGCACCGACTGGTAATGTCCCCTTATGTCCGGAAAATATAATCATGTGCCCATAATATTTATGCAAATAAACGCTGTTGTATATACGGTGGCAGGATCATTGGATCAGCTAGAGGAAAAACTAAAGGCCGCGCAGGCAGATAAAGAACATGCCGAAAGGCAAGAGGCCGCTGGTCAACGTGTACTGGCATGGACCAGGGACGAGAAGAGCTGAAAGATGTGCGAGCCCAACTGGCTGACGCCTTGAAGGAGAATAGAAAGATGAGAGGCGGCATATTCAGTAGGCCTTTTAACTTACTATCGTATAGTTCGCTGATGCGACGCCTAACAAGTTTATATCTGTAGGTGTGTTGACTGGGCGGCCCGAAAAAGAGGTGTCCAAATTTCAAGACGACCTACTACAAGATCTGTCCAAGGTGCATGAGCAGGCACAAAAGGCAATGAGAACCATCGCTAAGGCTTTATGTGTCGGTGTTCTGGGAACAGGGGTCCCCAGACTTGCCTGCCTGCGGCCTGCGGCGTGGCTCGAGTGGGGGCCCAGCGTGGCCCATCTTCATCAACACAAGGCTCAAGACCCTCGCGAGGGGACAAGCCTCGCGAGGCGGACGACACGGCGCTTCCTCAAGCACGGCCTCCTTAGGATGGCTCGCGAGGAGGCGGAGAGATCAAGGTGGGGTACCTCATGAGGTGCCCATGACGCAAGCCATGACGACCAAGGGTGCCAGGCGGGCGCCAGCCCGCGCAGTGTCCTCCCTTTCCTCTTTGGTGCAAAGGGGGCAAGCGCAGGCGAGAGGATCAAGCAAAGGCACCCATTTCGGTGCAACGAGACCAAGACCAACTCCGCGACAAGGAGGAAGTCACTGTGGAGCCCAAGCCGGCGTCATCACCAGAGCCTTTGGCAGGCGAAGACCAACTTTAGTCAGGATAAGTGTACCAGATGTTCCCCTTCAAATTGGCCAATTGTTGGCGCCCTTCCCGCTCAATATTTGGGAAGAGGCCCAGGGCCTTTGCCTATAAGTAGGGCTAACCATCCACAGAGGAGGGGGGGATCAAATCAAGCATCTAGAGAGGCATCGGGAATCAAGCATCTAGAGCATATAGAGCATCCAGAGAGAGAGAGAAGGGCAATCGAACTCCCCCTAGCAGTTCATCCCCTAACCAAGAACAGGCCCTCGCGAGGTCGTTCACCTGTACTGTTCTTCCTCATCAGCCCAAGAGGCAATCCACCCACCACACTAGAGTAGGGTATTACACCACAATGGTGGCCCGAACCAGTATAAATCTTGTGTCTCTTGTGTTGTTCTTGCAGTAGTTTAGATCCTTACGAGACGGAGAGGTAGAGGGTTCGATCTTCGCACGCACCCTAGAGTTCGGACCATAAGGGTCTGCTGGCCCAGAATCCGACATTTGGCGCGCCAGGTAGGGGTGCGCCGGAATTAGTCTTCCACCGCTCCGCTCTCCTCCGACCACCGCATCCCTGTCTGACGCTCGTCGGGCCCGCGCCGAGCGCCGGGCCGCCATCGCTTCCCGCGCCGTCCAGACGGCCCCTGTCGGTGGGCGTCCTCGTCGTTCCCCGTCACCCGCCGTCAACGCCGCCACCGGCCCGGCGGGGAACGAGCAGCAAGCGTCCTCTCAGCACCCATCCGTGCGGCGGGATGGCCGCACCGCCACTCCGTCGCTCACCCCAGCCGGTTCTTCATCGCACGCGCTGTGCGCGCCCTTGGAGGCTCGAGCTGCGCTCCTCGCGGCGAACGAGCTCCTGCGCTACCGCCCTGTCGACGATGTCTACGAGGAGTGGCTCGACCGCGTCGCCGAGCTCGTCCGCGCCGCAGGGGGCTCTCCCGCGCCTTCCGCACCACTGTGCCGCACTCCGCCCCGCATGAGCAATGAAGCCCCGGGGGCGTTCCAGCCGCCACCTTTCCAAAAAGATGCCATGGCCCCAAGGCGCGCAGCTCCTGGGCGGAACCCGCTCCGTCATGCGCCGGCCCAGCAGGAACGGAGCTGCCAAGAAGTCCCGCGACCGCAAGAGGCCTCCCGGGCGCTCCCGTCCCCGGCTCGCTGAGACCCCGCTCCAGCTCCGGCATGTCAAGACCCCGCGCTGCTCCCAGCTGCAGCGCCAGGGGACCCACAAGGCCAAGTTCTCCCTCAACCAAAACCTCCTGCGGCCACCGCAGGCTGCCGCGCCCACACCCCCGAGCTGCGTAGCGTCGCGTGGCCCGGCAAGTTCAAGCCGGACCTGCCTCCTCACTACGACGGCACAACTGATCCCACGGAGTTCCTCCAGCTCTACGAGCTGGGAATTGAAGCTCCCAGCGGGGACGAGAAGGTCATGGCGGATTGGTTCCCCATGGCGCTGAAAGAAGGTGCTCGCACTTGGCTCCTGAACCTGGCCCCAGGCACGATCTCCTCCTAGGACCAGATGCGTACCCGCTTCATCGCCAACTTCCAAGGTACCCGCGACCGGCCTCCCGCCGTGAGCGACATGCGCCGCATCAAGCAGCAACCAGGAGAGACCCTGCAGAAGTACATCCAGCGCTTCAACAGTGCGCGCCTCAAGATCCCCAGGGTGTCTGAAGAAGCCATCATTTCGGCCTTCTCCGATGGCGTGCGCGACGTCAAGATGAAGGAGGAGCTGGCGATGCATGAAGACCTCTGCACCTCCCTGGAGCTGTTCAACCTGGCGACCAAGTGCGCCAGAGCTAAGGAGGGACGCCTCTCCCTCCTCAAGCTGCCTGCCGCAGACCCAGAAGAGAAGAAGCCCAAGGCCAAGGACGTGAAGCGCAAGGGGGCTGCCGTGCTCGCGGCAGAACCGGACACCAAGAGGGGCAAGGATCTGCCTGAATCCTCCAGGGGCAGCCGGTACTGTGTGTACCACGACCTCCACACCCACAACACCAATGAATGCCAAGAACTCTGCACCGTGCGAGAAGGAAGAGTCGGCCGACGCCCTGACCGTGCTGACCGGGGCTACGGCCGAGAAGGAGGAAGGAACCCGGGACGCTGGGAAGACCGCGGCCCACGTCCAGGCTAGCGTGACCAACCTCGCGAGGACCGCTGGCGCGACCCGCCTCGTGAGGGGGACTGGAGGGATCAGCCTCATGAGGATCGCTCTCATGGCAACCCAGGCCTGCCGCCGTTGCCGCCTCAGCCGAGAAGGAATGAAGACCGCCACCAAGACGAGGGGGCTGGGGGCTTCCAGGAGCCTCGCGCCATCGCCTGCATCCTGGGCGGAGCTCAAGCCCCAGCCTCTCAACGTACCTTCAAGCAGTTTGCTCGCAAAGTGAATGCAGTCCTCCCCAAGCTCGAAGCAACGCGTCCCCTCAGGTGGTCGGCCTGCACCATCACGTTCAGCTCAGCAGACCAGCTCAAGTGCGCGGCCACAGCCGGAGTCCTCCCAATGCTTTGGTCCCCAGTCATCAGCCACGTTCTGGTCACCAGGACCCTCATCGACGGAGGGGCAGGGCTCAATGTCTTGTCCATGGAAACGTTCAACAGCCTCCAAGTGCCCTATGACCAGCTTCAGCCAACCAAGCCCTTCTCCAGAGTCACCGACGGTTCCACAGTCCCGATCGGGCAGGTCCGCCTCCCAGTCACCTTCGGCACCTACGACAACTACCGCACCGAGCTCATCGACTTTGACGTCGCCCACATCCGCCTGCCGTACAACGCCATCCTCGGGTACCCGGCGCTGGCCAAGTTCATGGCCGTGACTCACCATGGCTACAACATCCTCAAGATGCCAGGAAGCGGCGGCGTCATCATGGTGCCATGTCAAGAGAAGGATGCAGTGTGTGCCCTGGAGCGAGCCTTCCAGGCCGCGTCACTAGAAGACCTAGATCGCGGAAGCAGGAGGCTTCCTGAAACCACCCCCAAGAAGAAGAAGACAACGTCAGGCTCAGACCCTCAGGAGGCAGGCCCTTCAAGGCCCGCGTCTGCCCAGGGGAACCCTCCTTCAATCGCATAGGGAAGCGCGCCCAGCGCCCTCCTCAGGCAGGGCTCGGGGGCTCTCACCTGGAGGGCCACCGACCTCGCCAAGGTCACGAGGGAGGCGCTGGGGCACCATGTGGAGGCGTGTTTCGAAGCACGCTTCCCTCGGAAGGAAGCCAGGGGAGGAAGGTCAGACCAGCAGGAGCTTGTTAGCAAGGCCATACAAGAACTACAGGAGTCAAGGATCATGAGAGGTTGCTGTCGCCCGCCAGCTGTGGCTCCCCATCCAGGCGAGGATGGTGGGCTGCGCGTCTGCGTCGACGTACCAGGGCTCAATCAGATCGCCACGATGGAGCGCCTCTGGCCCTCACAAGTGGGGCGCTGCGGAGGACCACCCCACAGCTATGTTCGCATGCCTCATGGACTGCCGAGCGTGGCTGCGGCGTACCAGCGCATCATTAGGAGCATCTTGGAGGCGCGGGAAGACAGGCGTTCCGCAGCCCTGGCGGAGATGGAGGCTGCTCGCGAGGAGCCACCAGTGCCTCCGGAGCCTCCCGAGGCCCCCGGGCCTGGGGGCTCGTGAGGATCAGCTTCCGCGGCCCACCGAGTCTGCTGCACCAACGCCACCGCACCGACGACGTCTTCAGGTGACATCTTTCAAGTTTCATTCTCAGCTGGGAGCACCCTCCCAGGGTTGCGTCATTCCCAGGCCGCGTGGGCCTGTCCCTGCGGCATGTATCCCTTTTTATCTTCTCAGTCGCTAGCTTGCTTTGCTGGGGGCGCCCCTCGGGCTGCATCATCCCCAGGCCACTCGGTCTAGGCCCAGCGGCATGTATCCCTTCCGCGCTTATTTCCAATTATGCATCATTATTCGATGCCGTCCGCGGCACCTCTTCTTCTTCATGTCGACCACTTGCACGTTAAAGGGGTGGTGCCTAAGCATCGCGACTCAGGGCTCTTACTGGCTCTCCAGCCCTCACCCTCTGGCCTTGTCCATGGCATCGCGACCTGGCATACCAGCGACGGCTGAGACAAGCTCGAGGGCCGGGACCCGAGGACGTAGAGTGCCGGCATCTAACCAGATTTTGCAGGAACACATCTCAAGATATGGCCCAGCGCCAGGCGGAACCCGCCTAGAAGTAGGGCCTCGTGAGTCCCGTGCTGGCTCACGGATGCCCAGACACACCTCACCCGCTCCAACCAGCGAGCTCCTGAGCGACTAACGGTCAACTAATCGCTGCTATGGCAGCCCTGTCTTCTTTGTTATGATGAATCTGCAGGATCCTTAGAGGAAGCCGTGCTAGCCAAGGCCCTCGCGGCGTCTCCTTCACCCTCGCCCGCGCAAACCGCTTGCACGTTAAAGGGGGGGTGCATGAGCATCGCGACTCAGGGCACAGTTAAAATTAGCACGGTAATGATATAGACGATCAGGCTAGGAATGATGTGACAGAGTATCACTCCAATTAAGAATTTATAAGAGGCAGTGCAATGACACAATATCATTGAGATATCATGAGGCAATACTTGAAGGTGGATCAAATTAGAGGTTGGACAGGTGAAATGACTTGCAGGAGACAAGTGTTTTAACTTGTCCGGGAAATGGAATTAAGGAGAAACTATGGTCGGAATCACGATTATGAATGATCAAACCACCGATACAAGATGAACTTATCACAAGGGGTAATTATTTTTGCGAGTAGCTTCCATGATAAGTTCTACATCGGTTCCATGGGCATGAACACAAAGGTTCAAGGTCGACTCCCACTTATTCAATGTATAACCTTTCATTCACTCCTCGTTTTCAAAGAATTTGTAGTGCCAAAGATTTATCTGGTGAAGTACCAGAAGAGTATGACTCACATCTCTTTCGAGTTCACACGGATTAGGGAAGGCATAGGTTCAACCCGTAGGGGTATCTTAGGAACATATACCACTATCTTCAGGATTAAATTATACCAGCTCGAAAGCAGAGCTTGGTTGACAAAGCACATGATAGAATTTACCAAAGGCATTATCTGTCAGGGCAGAACTCATAAGTTTAATAAATATGAAGGACATTGTCGGATAATAGTCCAACCAAGGATATGGCGGTCCATAAAAGATCTGATGTGAGTATCGATACTCACCCAGAAGAAGAAAGAATACAAAGGCATCGGGTTATAGATATAACTGGATAACTTCAAAGCTTGAATACAAAGGAATTATGATTTTCAAATCAGAAGATCTGAAGGAGAGGCTCTGGTGAAAAGATAATTGAGTTGAATCAATACAGATCGACAATACATCAAGGTTTGATTTGACAAGAACAAGCTCATGTTTGGAGTGACATCTGAGCCGGAAGGAGGAATGCTAGGATCTGATTGAGGATTACGAGCATTCATGACATATTGGAACAAGGGACTCGAAACGATAGTGACAGAGGATGTCAACGAAGATTACTAGAAATATGGAATTAACCATAATGCAAGCAAACAAGAATTTCAACAACAATAGGCTGCTAAGGATTTTTGGAAGATCTAATGGTATTTCGAAGACTTTTGTGAAATACCTTATCAATTGGGGATGAACGAATCCTCGCTCATTGTGAGGAATTATTCGTACACGTATTCACGCGGAAAATGAGCTGCAACGCAGCAGGCACAATGGATTCTCAAAATACCTGAAAGTATTACAAGGTATCTTGTAATAACAAGATCAACTAGGGATGACAATATGAATGACAGGTGTATGTAGTTATCCAGAGGGATTTATCGGTGATATGGAATTGCAACGGCGAAGGGCACAAGGGTTTCGGGGAAACATCGGAGGGTATCTTCTAAATCTTCTGAAGCAGCAAGCGATCATCTTGACTGAAGGGGCTCTCCGGTAGAAAGTATTTACGAGAACCTAAAGTTAGATTTTAGCAAAATCATTTAACCCGAATAGAAGAGAGATCCGAGTCCCAGAGTATAGATGAGGAGTAAAAGATCCTAATACCACCCATATGGCGACGTGGGCCCGTAAGCCACACAACCATGTTAGTAAAAGTTTTTGTAGTGACTAGACTCAACTTCGGCCAAGGAGTTGGAAGGGGCTACCTACAGGCAGTCGGCTCTGATACCAACTTGTGACGCCCTCGAATCAATCGTACACTAATCATACACGCAAATGTGTACGATCAAGATCAATGACTCACGGGAAGATATCACAACACAACTCTAGACACAAATTAAAATAATACAAGCTTTATATTTCAAGCTAGGGGCCTCGAGGGCTCGAATACATAAGCTCGAATAAACAAGAGTCAGCGGAAGCAACAATATTTGAGTACAGACATGAGTTAGACAAGTTTTCCTTAAGAAGGCTAGCACAAAAGCAGCATCGACCAAAAAGGCAAGGCCTCCTGCCTGGGAGCCTCCTAACTACTCCTAGTCGTCGTCGGTCTCCACGTAGTAGTAGGCATCGACGGTGGCATCTGGCTCCTGGGCTCCGACATCTGGTTGCATCAATCGGAAAGAAGAAGAAAGGGGAAAAAGGGGGAGCAAAGCAACCGTGAGTACTCATCCAAAGTACTCAGAAGCAAGGATCTACACTACATATGCAGCATTATCAAAGGAAGGCTGTATATGTGGACTGGGCTGCAGAAATGCCAGAATAGAGAGAAGGCCTAGTACTATCAAATACTAGCATCTTCAGCATCTTCAAGCATCTTGCAGCATCAGAAGAGATAAGAGTAGCATAAAGTAAAGTAGTAGTAGTGTTTTCAACCTCGGCCAGAGATCCTTTCTCGACTCCCTGCGAGAAAGCAATCCCAGAGCCATACTATCCTGTTATCATCACAATCCATTTCTCATCACCATCCAGTTCTCATCACAAGTATCCAGTTTTAGTTGTATCAATCGGGATACAACTCCAAGTGTCCGTTACCATAGGACAGGCTATCGATAGATGTTTTCTTCCCTGCAGGGGTGCACCAACTTACCCACCACGCTCGATTAACTCCGGCTAGACACACTTTCCTGGGTCATGCCCGGCCTCGGCCAAACAATACGCCCCAACCTGACCTAGGCTTAATAGAGAGGTCAAGCACGCCGGACTAAACCTATGCCCCCAGGGGTCATGGGCCATCGCCCCGGGAACTCCTGCATGTTGCGTGGGCGGCCGGTGAGCAGACCTAGCTACCTCCCTAAAAAGGCAGGAGCTTACGAGTCCAACTCGGCGCGCGCCGCTCAGTCTCTGACGTCTATTAAGCTTCGGCTGATGTATACGACGCAGAACGCCCATACTATGCCCACGTGATGGTTAGTGCTATCAGGCCAGAGGCCCCTCGGATCAAATATCCAAATCGTAGTGGATTAGGAACGCGCGGTAACAAGCAGAGACTCACGAAAGATGTGACCCCGTTGCCCCGTCTCGAGGACTTGCGGCAAGGGCTAGGAATGCTCAGCCACGCCTCGTAATTATCTCGCGGGCACCCTCCAGGTCAACCCGTCTCCACATCACTCGCAATTAAGCTCGCGCGGGTACCCCTCAGGGTCGACCCGTCTTTAGTAACATGGTTCAGTGTAAAGTCAATAGTGACCATAGTAACTGTGTGTCCAAACATCAAGGGGAAAACCCGAGGAATCACCCCCGATGGATTCCACGCGATGCAATCATCAAAGTGAACGTAAGAGGAACCACCCCCGAGGTTCACACTTGAGGGGTTGCACGACAGAGTCGTATCGGAAGTGGTTAAGGCGGAATCACCCTCGATGAACACGACCGAATAGCTACACTACAGGGTTAACATCAGAAGTGCTGTAGAAGTCTCACCCTCAGCACTCGATAGAAAGCTAGTAGTGTCGAGCAACTAAGGGGAAAGTGATGTGCGGTGTCGGGGCCTGGTCTTCGATCCCGTTGATCAGGTCTTCGATGATGAAGCAGGGGCAACAAGGAAAAGGTGGGGGTCATTGATGGATCACTAACCAACCTATACTAAGCAGTTTAGGATAAGCAGGTAGGTAACAATAAGCAGGTTACAAAAGCAGGCTATGCATCATAATAGGAGCAAACAATAATAGTAGCAAAATCTAATGCAAGCATGAGAGAATGGAATGGGCGATAGGCGATATCGGGATGATCAAAGGGGGGGCTTGCCTGGTTGCTCTGGCAAGGAGGGGTCGTCGTCGACGTAGTCGATCACAGGGGCAACGTCGGTCTCGGGGTCTACCGGAGAGAAGAGGGGGAAGAAACAGTAAATATAAAGCAAACATAGCATCACAAAGCATAAAGTGACAATATGTTGTGTCGGGTGTGACCTAACGTATGGTTACACGATATAGGTGAAGGGGGAATTCAACCGGGAATGTAATCCCGGTTCCGGACCTGTGTCCGACAGATGACCGGACGAGGAATGTTTCATGTTCAGATAGTTAGAGGCATCTGAGAGGTAAATGGACCGCATATTCGGATTCGTCTCGTCTTTCTGAGCAACTTTCATGTATAAAGTTTTTCGATCCGAGCTACGGTTTATTTAATATGATTTTTCAAAGTTTTCAAAACATTTTGGAATTAACAGATTTGATTAGAATAAAAATAGGTCTATTACAACAGCATGACATCAGCATGATGTCAGTAGGGTCAACAGTCAACATTGACTGGGTTGACTAGTCAAAAGGAGCAGTGGGGCCCATCTGTCATACTCTTAGTTAACTAAGAAGATATAATTAGACTAATCAAGTTAATTAGGTTAACTAAACAGGGTTAATTAATTAATTAATTAATTTTATTTATATTATTTCATTTTATTTTATAGAAAAAGGGGGGTGTGGGGGCCCCACTGGGCAGTGGCCCAAAGGCCTTGCAGGGCGGGCATAACGGGCGCGGGCGGGGGAGTGAGCGCCCATGCCCGAGGGGCGCGACCGTGCCGGCGGGGAGCAGCAGGTCGCCTGTGCACGGGCCAGCGGCGGGAGGCGGGCGACGCGGGGCAAGGGGCGTGCCCTGGTGAGCAGGGGCCGGTGCAAGCGGGCGGCATGTGGCGCGGGCAGGTGGCGAAGGCAGCAGGGGAGGCTGCGGCGGCGACGCAACGACGGGTGCGGCCTTGCGCGGGCGCTGGACCTGGGCACGGCCAGCCGAGGCCGCGGCAAGGTCAGGGGAGGAGCAGCGCGACAACGGTGGAGCTGGCGAGCCTGGGCGAGGGCGGTCGCCGGCGGGGCACCAGACGACAGTAAGCCGGGCACACGCGGCAGAGGCTGGCAGCACAAGCGGCCGCCGATTGTACGCAGCCTTAGGAGCAACGGCGTGGGCTAGCAGCCGTGACAGGAGGGGCGTGTGACCGTGTTGGTGGCGGCGGCAGGGAGCGGTGGCTCCGGCGGACAGCAGCGACTAAGCGGCAACAGTAGATTAGCAGGAACAGCAGCAGTTAGCAACTTTGGCACAATAGCTGCATCAGGGCGGGTGGCCTAAGGCAGACGAAGCGTGACTAGGGAGGCGATGAGCTACGGCAACGCTGCGGGCTAGCAGCAGGGAGGCCGAAACACGCGAGGAGAAGCAAAAGAAGGGGGAGGCGGAGCTCACCTCGGGGGCACACGGGGGCCCGGTGAAAGATTAGGAGCAGCAGAGGGCGCCGGAGACAGAGGAGGATCGCTGGTAGCCGCGGCAAAGGGAATGGCTTGATCCCGGCATAGCAGAGCTCTCCTGCTCGCGCTCGTGGTTGAGGACGATGTAGTCAAGACCGGCGGAGACGAGGGACAGGACGGCGAAGTGATGTGGTGGCTGTGGACGCGTAGACGACGGAGAATGGCAGCGGCCGCATCGTTCTCCTCTCCAGAACGTAGGAGAGGGAGAGGGGAGGTGGATCTGGGGGAGGAGAGGCGCAAGTGGGTGTAGGGAGAGAGGATCGAGGCGACGGGGGGAGGGGATCCTTATCCCCTCATCGGCGAGGCGTGAGGCAACGAGCGGGTTCGACGGCGACCACTCGCACGGGTCGGTCGAACAGGAGAAAGGGGAAGACGACAGGGGAGTGGGAGTGGGCCGGCATGGGTGGGCTACTGTAACGCCCTCGATGCGGCTATATCTCCCACGTGTCGAAGCACGACTTAGAGGCATAACCGCATTGAAAGCAATGTCGCAAGTGAGGTAATCTTCACACAACCCATGTAATACATAAGGGAAAGAGATACATAGTTGGCTTACAATCGCCACTTCACACAATACATGAGTAAAGCATTACATCATACAGATACAATCAAGGTCCGACTACGGAACCAAAATAAAAGAAGACTACCTCAAATGCTACACAGATCCCCGATCGACCCGACTGGGCTCCACTACTGATCAACTGAAACGAAACAACACAATGAACAAGATCTTCATCGAGCGCCTCCTTGAGCTCGGGTTGCGTCACCTGCACGGTTTCATCGGCACCTCCAAACTAGTTTTGGAAGTATCTGTGAGTCACGGGGACTCAGTAATCTCACACCCACGAGATCAAGACTATTTAAGCTTGTAGGTAGGGTAAAAGGTATGAGGTGGAGCTGCAGCAAGCGACTAGCATATATGGTGGCTAGCATACGCAAATGAGAGCGAGAAGAGAGGGCAAAGCACGGTCGTTGAACTATGATCAAGAAGTGATCCTGAAACTACTTACGTCAAGCATAACTCCAACACCGTGTTCACTTCCCGGACTCCGCCGAGAAGAGACCATCACGGTTACACACGCGGTTGGTGTATTTTAATTAAGATCGACTTCGGGTTTTCTACAACCGGACATTAACAAATTCCCATCTGCCACATAACCGCGGGCACGGCTTTCGAAAGTTCAAACCCTGCAGGGGTGTCCCAACTTAGCCCATGATAAGCTCACGCGATCAACGAAGGATATTCCTTCTCCCCGGGAAGACCCGATCAGTCTCGGAATCCCGGCTACAAGACATCTTGACAATAATAAAACAAGTCCAGCAAAGCCGCCCAATGCGCCGACATCCTGATAGGAGCTGCACATATCTTGTTCTCAGGGCAACACCGGATGAGCAGTTCGTACAACTAAAACCAGACCTCAAGTTTCCTTGAGGTGGCGCTGCAAGGCGCTCTAGTTCGGGCCAACACTTAGACAAGCATTGGCCCGGGGGGGCTGAATAAAGATGACCCTCGGGTTAGCTACTCCCAAGGGAAAGGTATAGGTGGTAGGCAAATGGTAAAACCAATGTTGGGCCTTGCTGGAAAAGTCTTATACAAAGCGAACTGTCAAGGGGGTCCCATAAATCACCCGACCGCGTTAGGGACGCAAAATCCGGGAACATAACACCGATATGACAGAAACTAGGGCGGCAAGAGTGGAACAAAACACCAGGCATAAGGCCGAGCCTTCCACCCTTTACCAAGTATATAGATGCATTAATTAAATAAGATATATTGTGATATCCCAACAAGTAAACATGTTCCAATCAAAGAACAACATCTCCATGTTCCAACAAGGAACAAACTTCAACTTCACCTGCAACTAACAACGCTATAAGAGGGGCTGAGCAAAGCGGTAACATAGCCAAACAATGGTTTGCTAGGACAAGGTGGGTTAGAGGCTTGGTTTAACAATATGGGAGGCATGATAAGCAATGGTAGGTATCACAGCATAGGCATAGCAAAAGAGCGAGCAATCTAGCAAGCAAGGATAGAAGTGATTTCGAGGGTATGGTCATCTTGCCTGAGATCCTGCTACGAAGAAGAACGAGTCCATGAAGAAGACAAACGGACGTAGTCGAACGAATCCTCACAACTCCGGAACGAAACCGAAGCTAACGAGAGAAGCAACCCAGAAACAAACAAACAACATAGTAAACAACCATCACATAAACATGGCATGATGCATAATCAAGTATGATGCATGTCCGGTTTAATGAGCATGGCATGGCAAAGTGCAACAAACAACACTACAAATTAAGTGGATCACAATATGCAACAAGTTGCATATTGACGGAACACCACATTTAATATTTAGTTTCCTCTCGGTTTATGTACCCAACAATGTTAAATGTTGTTAAACATGGCAACGGGTGAAGCATATGAAAAACTACCTATCTAGGCAAATTTAAATGAGGTCGAAACAACAAACATCAATTCCGGAAAATCCTCATGTGCATATTACGAATTTTCTACTGTTCTGCCTAAACACAATTTTAATGTTGTTAAACAGCAAAATAAAGTGCACCATGTTAAACTAGGCATTTTTCCACCCCATTTATATATAAAGTTTATTAAATTCCGAGTTACGGTTAATTAGTTATGAACTAAATCATTTTAGCATGGCATTTAGGCAAATTAGTGCAAACAGCAAGTTAAACATTTTTAACATGGATGAAAGTTGCATATTATGAAACTAGACAAAATTCTAAGCACTTTTCATATTTATATCATTTTAATCCGATGCACCATTTGTGAGTTATTAAATGCATGATCACTAGGGTTTTTCTGAAAAACTGTTGTGTCTGGAATAATAGCTAAATTCGCAGATCTGAAAAAAAACTACACAGGCCGAATCAAAACCGGAGCAGGCCCAACAGAAGAAAAACAAAGGGGCGCTGGGGGTGGCCTCACCATGGGCCAAGCCCAGGTCGGTGGAGAGGCCAAGGCAGGCCGGAGGGAGGCTTGGGCTGGACCGACGAGGGACCGGGCCCACGTGGCGGAGTCAACGGGGACCGGGGAGCGAGCGGCTCCTCTGCTCGCTCCCGAGCGGTCAAGGCGGCGGCGGGAGGGAGCTCCGGCGAGGTCGCGGAGGTCCGGTGACGCGCGGCATGGGGTGGATCCGGGCAGGGGCTGTCAGATCCGGACGCAAGGATTCCGTTCCCGGCGACGAGGAGGTCGGCTGTGCGGGAACGACGACGACGACTGCGGGCTCGACGGTGATGTTCCTGGAGACGACGGCTTGCTGCGAGGGAGAGAGAAAGAGCTGGTGAGGAGAGGAAGGAGAAAGGGAAGGGAAATAGGGACCGGGCGGCAGCGTGACCTGCGTCGGAGGTGGTCGCCGCCGGCGACTCCGACGAGTCGGCGGGGAAGGAGCGGTCGGCGGGGTCGGGGTCGAGGAGCTCCTTCCCTCGATCCAGATCGGGAGTGAGGGAGCGGGAGGCGCGGGGCGATCCGGGCCCGGGCGAGCCCGGCGGGCCCCCGATCTGGGCTTGGCGGGCTGGCGGCGGAGTGGGGAGCCAGGGGCTGAGGTGCGGGGCGACGTGGAGGCGTGTGAGTGGCTGCGGGAGGCGGGGTAGGCGACGTAGCGCAAGGCGATTGGCCGGGGCGACGGCGGGTGGCGGCGCTGGCCTCTGGGCCGGCGACAAGTGGCGGATCTGGAGCGGCTGCGCGCGGAATTTGAGGAGGAGGTGGGAGGCTAGAGGTAGGGGAAGACTAGGCTGCCGGATTTGGAAGGGGGGGGGTGTTTATATAGGTAGAGGGGGCTAGGAAGCTCCAAATGGAGTGCGGTTCTCGCCCACACGATCGTGATCCGACGACCGAGAAGATGGAGAGGGTTTGGATGGGTTTTGGTCCACTTAGAAGGGGGTGTTGGGCTGCACACAAAAGAGGCTCTTGCGGATACCCGGTTAACCGTTGGAGTATCAAACGACCTCCGAATGACCCGAAACTTGACAGGCGGTCTACCGGTGCTATACCAAGGCCGCTTGGAAAACCTCGGTCCATTCCGAGAAGGTATAATACCCGCACACGGTAAAAGGTAAAAGGGGACGCCGGAGGACGTAGGAGCCGGATTGCAAAACGGACAACTGGGAAAATGCTCGGATGCATGAGACGAACACGTATGCAAATGCGATGCACATGATGACATGATATGAAATGCAGATGATGACATGGCAAAATGCAACACGCAAGCACATGACATGGCAACGACGGCGAATAACTGGCGGACACCCGGCGCATCGAATCCGGGACGTTACAACACTCCACCACTACGAGAGGATCTCGTCCCGAGATCTAGGATGGCACCGGAGGGGAAAACGGAAGAGAAAAAGAAAGGTAAAACTAAGTTGCTTCTTTGACAAACGAGTGAAACCAAAGAACCTTGAGAGGTTGAGCAAAAAGAAAGAAAGAATACCATGGAGATGAACGAAATGAAATACTCCGTTAGAAAAGAGGAACATGGGATACGACAAAAACCAAGAGGTTAAGTGACAAAGTGGATATTGAAACCACTCCGGTTAAAACAAGATAGAGAAGGAATAAGAATGACATGAATTGGGCAGCACTCCGACTGAAAATGGGAGGGATTTGATCATGATATTGACAAGATGAGAGGATACTTGATGAGATCAACAACACACTGCCTCCGAAACTATTGAAAGAATGGCACAAGGTGTAAGAAAGATTTCAGACAGCACTCCGGTTGAGAAGGGGGCAAAGCTTGATAAGATGAAAGAACTTGAATATATGACAACAACACTCCGGTTAAATGGATAAGCAAAAGGAAAGAACATGATCCTCACAATTCGAGATGAAGAGTGAAGAAAGAAACATCACAATGCTTCGGGAACAAAAGAATAGAAGCTAGATTGTTGGGATAAAGGGACAGAGAAGAAAAAATGACAACTTCCACCACAATTGAATTTGGAAAGCACCCTTCCAAGAAGGTTATAGCGGAGTTGTTGGAAAAGCAACAACGAAACGAATAAGCTTGTAGCGGGCTTATGGAAACATCTCAAAATTATGAGGTGGGCTTCTGCCACCAACGAAAACAATTGCTTGCTTGAGATCAACGAAGAGATGAAAAACGTGTTCCACCAAGAGGATAAAGAGCAAGCTTGGGTCATTGAGAAGCACCACAATAACAACATTCCTTAGGGAAGGCTTTAGGTGAAATATGACACAAGATAACTCCAACGAAGAGATTGGTGGATTTAAAATATCTCATTCTTGACAACATGTAAATCATGAAGCATGAAGAGAAATTGTCAAGAAAGACATAACACCACAACAAAAGATAAGGTAGAAATAATTGCATTTCGGAATGCAAGATGAAATAAAGCTTGAACTCCTCAAAACAAAATATGTGTTGGAACACCATGTTTATTTTAGAGTATAGCTTGGCAGATCTTAGCTCCGAGAGAAATCTTGAAGAACAAAACGAGAATGAAAGGAATCCTTGATGAACCACCATGTAGAGCCTCCATGAAGAACTCCGATAATAAAAGGATGATAAAAATAAAGAGAAGTTGAAAACACAAGGTGAAACCTTGTGATGATTTAGATGGAGCTTAGAAATGATATAACCGAGAAAACTTGGAACTCCGGAAGGAAAGATGAACAAATGAAATCAAGAATTTTGATAAACCTCCGGAATAAGGAATAGAATTTACTCGATGAAACAAGAATAAGAATTACATTATGCTTATCCTTCACCAATTCAAATTGATGACAAGCAATGGATTTGGCATACTACTTATTCTCGTAGAAAAGATTAAGAGAGATATAGCGCAAACTTGAGAAGGTTTTCAACGAACCACGGGTAGGATTTAGAAAGAACGAATGAATTGATATGATAACAAACAAAGAGAACTCTTGAACGAACCACCGTAAGAATTGAAAATGAACGAAGAAAAGATAAAGAAACACCCGGAAGAATTAGAAAACGAATAAACATACTTGACAGAATTTAGATACAAATGAACGAATAGATCACAAGCTGATTAGAGAATACTTGAATGATGTACCGGTATGATTTGGAGAACGAGAGCTGAAAGTTGAGAATCAATAATTCTTCTAAAATGATGGCCTTCGGAGAATCAAACTGAAAAGACTCCTGAAATGCTCCGGATGGGTGAAAAGAATTCTCGCAATCGAAAACAATTATGAGAGGATGACAACAAGCTAGAACCATGAATCTTGAAGAGAATGGAGCAAGATTTAAGAGAAACTCTTCTTCGGTCTTCAAATGTTGAGAATGACGATGAGAAACACCACAATGAATAGTTGAGGCACTCTGGAATGAAAATTGGAAAGGTTGAACCAACGATGAAAAGAATTTAAAAGATCTAGGAGAAAGACATATGACTGATGATAACCCATTCTTACGTCAAACTTCGAAAAGAATTTGGGAATAGCTCCAAGAAAATTAAAAGAGTCAGGTAAGATCCTGGGAAAAAAACCTGTGGGTTAGGGCCCACTCAAAAGAAACACTGATGAACGATTGCTTGAAAAGAGAGATTGCACCGGTTGAATTAAATGGCTTGACTGAGATAGCATCCTCAAAAGAACTTGAGTGAATTGAGAATGGAAACTTGAATCTTCTGAGATATCTTCATCACTCCGGAACAAATGAATAGTGAGAGGTGAATGATTAAGAGGTGCACCGGTACGAGAAAAACATTAGAAACGAGGAAAAGATGTGATCAACATCGAAAGATTGCATTGAACACACCGAGGAAGATAAAAGAACAAATAATTATAAACTTGAAGCTCCGTTAGCATCTTCATGAGAAACACCGGGTAAGAACATGAAGGAGAAGAATGGAGAGGCTTCACATCAATAAGATGGATACTTGTTCAAGAAATCTGCGTCCTTGAAGAAATAAGGGTGGGAGGGCGGGAAAAACAAAGACAACTTGGAACGGATGAAGCAAACACCGTTGAGAAGAAGTGATAATTGATCTTGCGAATGATGAAGTGATCGGATCCACTTGAAGAGGGACACACCGGTTGGAAGAATTGAAAAGACAACCTCAGTGATCAAGAAGGATTAGCATCCACATAGAAATATGAGAACACCGCTTAGAATAAGGTATGGAATCAACACTTGACATTGAAGCAACTCGAATACCACAAAACAAAATAAAAACAAAGGATTGGCTCAGGAAATAAGCCGGAAACAAACATATGATAGATCCCATATCGTATCATGTGTCTGTTGGAAAGATATCCTACGAGATACTTGAATTCCCACTTATAAACTCCCGAAACTTTCTGGTTATGCAATCAGGTGTTGGGGATACAGGGGACACAAAATATATCACCCAAACTAACAATACCTAGATCCAGCTGTATCCATCCTTCAACACATAACCAAGAAAACTTCGGAAATCATTAACCTCAACCTTCAAAAAGCATCAGTTATACAAGCTATGGCAATACTCCCGCACTCGCCTCAGTACTGGGCTATCAGGGTTATCTCACCAACAACTGTACAAAAGAGATTTTCGATGTCGGCGTACTAAACTCAGGTATTCCAGAACTGCAACGATAAAATTATGACGACAACATCTCAGAGCTCAACTCCCCGGGACACCTCCACTAAACCCCTGCTGATAGGAGGCAACAAGACAATGTTGTCATCATAAACCATCGGAACGATTCTAAGATACCCGCGTGATCCTAAAAAAAATTTTAGTGAAATTATGAGAAGAGAAGAGTCAAAACTCTACGTCAGGATGCCTTACCAGAGCGATGAGGAGACTGGGAAGTAAAAAGAATTGCTAAACTCTCCGATACATAATTCCTAAATGACTCAAAACTTCTTTTTCTAGACACAACTCGGCCGCTAAAAACGATCAATCAGTGGGGGCTCCTAAGGTCGGGGAAGGCTCTGATTACCAACTTGTAACGCCCTTGACGCGGCTATATCTCCCACGTGTCGAAGCACGACTTAGAGGCATAACCGCATTGAAAGCAATGTCGCAAGTGAGGTAATCTTCACACAACCCATGTAATACATAAGGGAAAGAGATACATAGTTGGCTTACAATCGCCACTTCACACAACACATGAGTAAAGCATTACATCATACAGATACAATCAAGGTCCGACTATGGAACCAAAATAAAAGAAGGCTACCCCAAATGCTACACAGATCCCCGATCGACCCGACTGGGCTCCACTACTGATCAACTGAAACGAAACAACACAATGAACAAGATCTTCATCGAGCTCCTCCTTGAGCTCGGGTTGCGTCACCTGCACGGTTTCATCGGCACCTCCAAACTGGTTTTGGAAGTATCTGTGAGTCACGGGGACTCAGCAATCTCACACCCGCGAGATCAAGACTATTTAAGCTTATAGGTAGGGTAAAAGGTATGAGGTGGAGCTGCAGCAAGCGACTAACATATATGGTGGCTAACATACGCAAATGAGAGCGAGAAGAGAGGGCAAAGCACAGTCGATGAACTATGATCAAGAAGTGATCCTGAAACTACTTACGTCAAGCATAACTCCAACACCGTGTTCACTTCCCGGACTCCGCCGAGAAGAGACCATCACGGTTACACACGCGGTTGGTGTATTTTAATTAAGATCGACTTCGGGTTTTCTACAACCGGACATTAACAAATTCCCATCTGCCACATAACCGTGGGCACGGCTTTCGAAAGTTCAAACCCTGCAGGGGTGTCCCAACTTAGCCCATGATAAGCTCTCGCGATCAACGAAGGATATTCCTTCTCCCCGGGAAGACCCGATCAGTCTCGGAATCCCAGCTACAAGACATCTCGACAATAATAAAACAAGTCCAGCAAAGCCGCCCGATGCGCCGACATCCTGATAGGAGCTGCACATATCTCGTTCTCAGGGCAACACCGGATGAGCAGCCCGTACAACTAAAACCAGACCTCAAGTTTCCTTGAGGTGGCGCTGCAGAGCGCTCTAGTTCGGGCCAACACTTAGACAAGCATTGGCCCGGAGGGGGGGGGGGTTGAATAAAGATGACCCTCAGGTTAGCTACTCTCAAGGGAAAGGTATAGGTGGTAGGCAAATGGTAAAACCAATGTTGGGCTTTGCTGAAAAAGTCTTATACAAAGCGAACTGTCAAGGGGGTCCCATAAATCACCCGACCGCGTTAGGGACGCAAAATCCGGGAACATAACACCGATATGACGGAAACTAGGGCGGCAAGAGTGGAACAAAACACCAGGCATAAGGCCGAGCCTTCCACCCTTTGCCAAGTATATAGATGCATTAATTAAATAAGATATATTGTGATATCCCAACAAGTAAACATGTTCCAATCAAGGAACAACATCTCCATGTTCCAACAAGGAACAAACTTCAACTTCACCTGCAACTAACAACGCTATAAGAGGGGCCGAGCAAAGCGGTAACATAGCCAAACAATGGTTTGCTAGGACAATGTGGGTTAGAGGCTTGGTTTAACAATATGGGAGGCATGATAAGCAAGTGGTAGGTATTGCAGCATAGGCATAGCAAAAGAGCGAGCAATCTAGCAAGCAAAGATAGAAGTGATTTCGAGGGTATGGTCATCTTGCCTGAGATCCCGCTAGGAAGAAGAACGAGTCCATGAAGAAGACAATCGGACGTAGTCGAACGAATCCTCACAACTCCGGAACGAAACCGAAGCTAACGAGAGAAGCAACCCGGAAACAAACAAACAACATAGTAAACAACCATCACATAAACATGGCATGATGCACTATCAAGTATGATGCATGTCCGGTTTAATGAGCATGGCATGGCAAAGTGCAACAAACAACACTAAAAATTAAGTGGAGCACAATATGCAACAAGTTGCATATTGACGGAACACCACATTTAATATTTAGTTTCCTCTCGGTTTATGTACCCAACAATGTTAAATGTTGTTAAACATGGCAACGCGTGAAGCATATGAAAAACTACCTATCTAGGCAAATTTAAATGAGGACGAAACAACAAACATCAATTCCGGAAAATCCTCATGTGCATATTACGAACTTGCTACTGTTCTGCCTAAACACAATTTTAATGTTGTTAAACAGCAAAATAAAGTGCACCATGTTAAACTAGGCATTTTTCCACCCCATTTACATATAAAGTTTATTAAATTCCGAGTTACGGTTAATTAGTTATGAAATAAATCATTTTAGCATTGCATTTAGGCAAATTAGTGCAAACAGCAAGTTAAACATTTTTAACATGGATGAAAGTTGCATATTATGAAACTAGACAAAATTCTAAGCACTTTTCATATTTATATCATTTTAATCCGATGCACCATTTGTGAGTTATTAAATGCATGATCATTAGGGTTTTTCTGAAAAACTGTTGTGTGTGGAATAATAGCTAAATTCGTAGATCTGGAAAAAAAACTACACAGGCCGAATCAAAACCGGAGCAGGCCCAACAGAAGAAAAACAAAGGGGCGCTGGGGGTGGCCTCACCATGGGCCAAGCCCAGGTCGGTAGAGAGGCCAAGGCAGGCCGGAGGGAGGCTTGGGCTGGACCGCCGAGGGACCGGGCCCACGCGGCGGAGTCAACGGGGACCGGGGAGCGAGCGGCTCCTCTGCTCGCTCCCGAGCGGTCAAGGCGGCGGCGGGAGGGAGCTCCGGCGAGGTCGCGGAGGTCCGGTGACGCGCGGCATGGGGTGGATGCGGGCAGGGGCCGTCAGATCCGGACGCAAGGATTCCATTCCCGGCGACGAGGTGGTCGGCTGTGCGGGAACGACGACGACGACTGCGGGCTCGACGGTGATGTTCCTGGAGACGGCGGCTTGCTGCGAGGGAGAGATAGAGAGCTGGTGAGGAGAGGAAGGAGAAAGGGAAGGGAAATAGGGACCGGGCGGCAGCATGACCTGCGTCGGAGGTGGTCGCCGCCGGCGACTCCGGCGAGTCGGCGGGGAAGGAGCGGTCGGCGGGGTCGGGGTCGAGGAGCTCCTTCCCTCGATCCAGATCGGGAGTGAGGGAGCAGGAGGCGCGGGGCGATCCGGGCCCGGGCGAGCCCGGCGGGCCCCCGATCTGGGCTTGGCGGGCTGGCGGCGGAGTGGGGAGCCAGGGGCTGAGGTGCGGGGCGACGTGGAGGCGTGTGAGTGGCTGCGGGAGGCGGGGTAGGCGAGGTGGCGCAAGGCGATTGGCCGGGGCGACGGCGGGTGGCGGCGCTGGCCTCTGGGCCGGCGACAAGTGGCGGATCTGGAGCGGCTGCGCGGAGAATTTGAGGAGGAGGTGGGAGGCTAGAGGTAGGGGAAGACTAGGCTGCCAGATTTGGAAGGGGGAGGTGTTTATATAGGTAGAGGGGGCTAGGAAGCTCCAAATGGAGTGCGGTTCTCGCCCACACGATCGTGATCCGACGACCGAGAAGATGGAGAGGGTTTGGATGGGTTTTGGGCCACTTAGAAGGGGGTGTTGGGCTACACACAAAAGAGGCTCTTGCGGATACCCGGTTAACCGTTGGAGTATCAAACGACCTCCGGATGACCCGAAACTTGACAGGTGGTCTACCGGTGCTATACCAAGGCCGGTTGGCAAACCTCGGTCCATTCCGAGAAAGTATAATACCCGCACACGGTAAAAGGTAAAAGGGGACGCCGGAGGACGTAGGAGCGCCGGATTGCAAAACGGACAACTGGGAAAATGCTCGGATGCATGAGACGAACACATATGCAAATGCGATGCACATGATGACATGATATGAAATGCAGATGATGACATGGCAAAATGCAACACGCAAGCACATGACATGGCAACGACGGCGAATAACTGGCGGACACCTGGCGCATCGAATCCGGGGCGTTACAGCTACGGCCAGCTGGGCCGCTTGGCCCAGTGGGGCATGGGCTTTCTCTCCCTCCCCTCTGCTTTTCCTTTTATTTTCCCTTTTTTCAACAGCTTTTGTTTTTTTCTTTTAGCCACAAAGGACTTTACAAAAATATGCCACACGCCAAAACAATTTCAGAGAATTATTATGCACTGACATGAAAAGATTGTGAGGCTTTTGAAATAGTTTGCCATTTTTATAAATTAAAAAGGCATTTAATTTATCGCTTAGATCACTGTTTTAAGTAGTTTAGGACACTTAAACATTTTGCAAAAAATGTTGGTTCACCACCAATATTAGTTATAGATTATTTGGCACAGAACATTTTAGTTTTCATGTCTGGCAAATATGAATTTTTTACTTTACATTAGATTTGAATTTGAATTGTGATTTGGGTCAAGTGAAGATTAGCAACAGTATGGTGATGACATGGCACCATTAACAGGGGATTACTATAGCATGACACTGGGGGTGTTACAAATCTCCTCCACTACAAGAAATCTCGTCCCGAGATTTAAATGGGGAAGTAAAGAGTAACTTCGGGAGAACTGTCCCTTATAGGGTTAATTATCTGGTGGACAATTCAGGGTGTGTGGCAGAAGTATCTCTCGAGTTTAAACTTAAGAAAACATCAAGAGCAAGGTAAGAAGGTACAATAAAAAGTTTCAAGCGAATAAACAAACGATCGATACCTAATCAGCGTGTGAGGAGGGGTTTCAGAGTATCGGGTATAGATCATCTCTCGGAGGGTGGCTCGTGATAACTCACAAAGGCAGGAGCATATGATACTTCGAACTCAAGGATATACAGGAGAGTCAAGTTTTGATCCTGTGGAACTGTGAGGGGGGGTGTCGATCAAACGTAGGGAGAACGGTGGCATCTTACTGGTCATGACAACAAGGTATATCAGAGGATAGCCTGTCAGATATGTCGGCGACAACATCGGTACCAAGGGCGAGGGACGAAGAGAACCATTTTCCTGCTCGTTGAACGAGGCGGACCAATAGGCAAAGTTCTCGTCCATCGGTGGTTACTGGAATGTCATCAACATTAGTAACAAGGTCGTACCGACCGAATTGTACCTCGAGGTGTTTTCATAAGCAGGGAATTATTTCTGCTTATATCATCCAGATCATAAGAAAGGTTAAGCAAACCAATGGAAAGGAAAAATGATTAATTGATTATTCGAATTAATCCATGGGAAGGAAAATGTGTTTACACACAAGTTGGGAGTCATCCTTCCCAAGGGGAAGCGGAGCAGGATATACATGATATGACAGCAAGTTCAAAAACATTTAGATAGAGGGGCCGAGGGAAGAATCATGACATTACCCATACAACGGTGTCTGGATAATAGATCAAGAAACATTCGATAATGTGCTTCCAATGTTCTTGTTGATATTCAGAAAACCTCAGTCATGCTTCGAGGTAGCATTAACATGGTGTTCCAAGTAGGGGTTGGAGTTGAAGACCACAAGAAATACCCAAAGAACAATTGCAGGAATAGCATGGAGTCCAAGGTATAACCAAGACATGACCAATCATGTGTTGGAAAGAAGACAAGGGGGTAGTCGATGATAACTCAAATCATCGTAGGTCAAGGATGATATTTCTCACCATGAATTCAATTGTCATTTCAACAGAAGTCAAAATGTTGATGCTGATCACGATGCCTTTGTCGAGAGGCTCTATGAAGATGCCATCGAGGAGCGATGCCATCAAGCAACAGGAAGGATGAAGTGAAAGGCTATTGGAACCACGGATACGACACAAGCTCGGATTCAGGCTTGTTGTTCAAGGTGGAATGATACAATGAGGAAGATCGACGTAAGCTTCCCTCATCGTCAAAAACTTGTGCTCTAGAATAAGGACCAGGTAGCATAGTTAAAATTAGCACGATAATGATATAGACGATCAGGCTAGGAATGATGTGACAGAGTGTCACTCCAATTAAGAATTTATAAGAGGCAGTGCAATGACACAATATCATTGAGATATCATGAGGCAATACTTGAAGGTGGATCAAATTAGAGGTTGGACAGGTGAAATGACTTGCAGGAGACAAGTGTTTTAACTTGTCCGGGAAATGGAATTAAGGAGAAACTATGGTCGGAATCACGATTATGAATGATCAAACCACCGATACAAGATGAACTTATCACAAGGGGTAATTATTTTTGCGAGTAGCTTCCATGATAAGTTCTACATCGGTTCCATGGGCATGAACACAAAGGTTCAAGGTCGACTCCCACTTATTCAATGTATAACCTTTCATTCACTCCTCGTTTTCAAAGAATTTGTAGTGCCAAAGATTTATCTGGTGAAGTACCAGAAGAGTATGACTCACATCTCTTTCGAGTTCACACGGATTAGGGAAGGCATAGGTTCAACCCGTAGGGGTATCTTAGGAACATATACCACTATCTTCAGGATTAAATTATACCAGCTCGAAAGCAGAGCTTGGTTGACAAAGCACATGATAGAATTTACCAAAGGCATTATCTGTCAGGGCAGAACTCATAAGTTTAATAAATATGAAGGACATTGTCGGATAATAGTCCAACCAAGGATATGGCGGTCCATAAAAGATCTGATGTGAGTATCGATACTCACCCAGAAGAAGAAAGAATGCAAAGGCATCGGGTTATAGATATAACTGGATAACTTCAAAGCTTGAATACAAAGGAATTACGATTTTCAAATCAGAAGATCTGAAGGAGAGGCTCTGGTGAAAAGATAATTGAGTTGAATCAATACAGATCGACAATACATCAAGGTTTGATTTGACAAGAACAAGCTCATGTTTGGAGTGACGTCTGAGCCGGAAGGAGGAATGCTAGGATCTGATTGAGGATTACGAGCATTCATGACATATTGGAACAAGGGACTCGAAACGATAGTGACAGAGGATGTCAACGAAGATTACTAGAAATATGGAATTAACCATAATGCAAGCAAACAAGAATTTCAACAACAATAGGCTGCTGAGGATTTTTGGAAGATCTAATGGTATTTCGAAGACTTTTGTGAAATACCTTATCAATTGGGGATGAACGAATCCTCGCTCATTGTGAGGAATTATTCGTACACGTATTCACACGGAAAATGAGCTGCAACGCAGCAGGCACAATGGATTCTCAAAATACCTGAAAGTATTACAAGGTATCTTGTAATAACAAGATCAACTGGGGATGACAATATGAACGACAGGTGTATGTAGTTATCCAGAGGGATTTATCGGTGATATGGAATTGCAACGGCGAAGGGCACAAGGGTTTCGGGGAAACATCGGAGGGTATCTTCTAAATCTTCTGAAGCAGCAAGCGATCATCTTGACTGAAGGGGCTCTCTGGTAGAAAGTATTTACGAGAACCTAAAGTTAGATTTTAGCAAAATCATTTAACCCGAATAGAAGAGAGATCCGAGTCCCAGAGTATAGATGAGGAGTAAAAGATCCTAATACCACCCATATGGCGACGTGGGCCCGTAAGCCACACAGCCATGTTAGTAAAAGTTTTTGTAGTGACTAGACTCAACTTCGGCCAAGGAGTTGGAAGGGGCTACCTACAGGCAGTCGGCTCTGATACCAACTTGTGACGCCCTCGAATCAATCGTACACTAATCATACACGCAAATGTGTACGATCAAGATCAATGACTCACGGGAAGATATCACAACACAACTCTAGACACAAATTAAAATAATACAAGCTTTATATTTCAAGCTAGGGGCCTCGAGGGCTCGAATACATAAGCTCGAATAAACAAGAGTCAGCGGAAGCAACAATATTTGAGTACAGACATGAGTTAGACAAGTTTTCCTTAAGAAGGCTAGCACAAAAGCAGCATCGACCAAAAAGGCAAGGCCTCCTGCCTGGGAGCCTCCTAACTACTCCTGGTCGTCGTCGGTCTCCATGTAGTAGTAGGCATCGACGGTGGCATCTGGCTCCTGGGCTCCGACATCTGGTTGCATCAATCGGAAAGAAGAAGAAAGGGGAAAAAGGGGGAGCAAAGCAACCGTGAGTACTCATCCAAAGTACTCAGAAGCAAGGATCTACACTACATATGCAACATTATCAAAAGAAGGCTGTATATGTGGACTGGGCTGCAGAAATGTCAGAATAGAGAAAAGGCCTAGTACTATCAAATACTAGCATCTTCAGCATCTTCAAGCATCTTGCAGCATCAGAAGAGATAAGAGTAGTATAAAGTAAAGTAGTAGTAGTGTTATCAACCTCGGCCAGAGATCCTTTCTCGACTCCCTGCGAGAAAGCAATCCCAGAGCCATACTATCCTGTTATCATCACAATCCATTTCTCATCACAAGTATCCAAATCTAGTTGTATCGATCGGGATACAACTCCAAGTGTCCGTTACCGTAGGACAGGCTATCGATAGATGTTTTCTTCCCAGCAGGGGTGCACCAACTTACCCACCATGCTCGATTAACTCCGGCCGGACACACTTTCCTGGGTCATGCCCGGCCTCGGCCAAACAATACGCCGCAACCTGACCTAGGCTTAATAGAGAGGTCAAGCATGCCGGACTAAACCTATGCCCCCAGGGGTCATGGGCCATCGCCCCGGGAACTCCTGCACGTTGCGTGGACGGCCGGTGAGCAGACCTAGATACCTCCCTAAAAAGGCAGGAGCTTACCAGTCCAACCCGGCGCGCGCCGCTCAGTCGCTGACGTCTATTAAGCTTCGGCTGATGTATACGACGCAGAACGCCCATACTATGCCCACGTGATGGTTAGTGCTATCAGGCCAGAGGCCCCTCGGATCAAATATCCAAATCGCAGTGGATTAGGAACGCGCGGTAACAAGCAGAGACCCACGAAAGATGTGACCCCGTTGCCCCGTCTCGAGGACTTGCGTCAAGGGCTAGGAATGCCCGGCCACGCCTCGTAATTATCTCTGGGGCACCCTCCAGGTCAACCCGTCTCCACATCACTCGCAATTAAGCTCGCGCGGGTACCCCTCAGGGCCGACCCTTCTTTAGTAACATGGTTCAGTGTAAAGTCAATAGTAACCATAGTAACTGTGTGTCCAAACATCAAGGGGAAAACCTGAGGAATCACCCCCGATGGATTCCACTCGATGTAATCATTAAAGTGAACGTAAGAGGAACCACCCCCGAGGTTCACACTTGAGGGGTTGCACGACAGAGTCGTATCGGAAGTGGTTAAGGCGGAATCACCCTCGATGACCGCGACCGAATAGCTACACTACAGGGTTAACATCAGAAGTGTTGTAGAGGTCTCACCCTCGGCACTCGATAGTAAGCCAGTAGAGTCGAGAAACTAAGGGGAAAGTGATGTGCGTTGTCGGGGCCTGGTCTTCGATCCTGTTGATCGGGTCTTCGATGATGAAGCAGGGGCAGCAAGGACAAGGTGGGGGGGGGCTTGCCTGGTTGCTCTGGCAAGGAGGGGTAAGCAGTTTAGGATAAGCAGGTAAGTAACAATAAGCAGGTTACAAAAGTAGGCTATGCATCAGAATAGGAGCAAACAATAACAGTAGCAAAATCTAATGCAAGCATGAGAGAATGGAATGGGCGATATCGGGATGATCAAAGGGGGGGCTTGCCTGGTTGCTCTGGCAAGGAGGGGTCGTCGTCGACGTAGTCGATCACAGGGGCAACATCGGGCCCGGGGTCTACCGGAGAGAAGAGGGGGGAGAAACGGTAAATATAAAGCAAACATAGCATCACAAAGCATAACGTGGCAATATGATGTGCCGGGTGTGACCTAACGTATGGCTACACGATATAGGTGAAGGGGGAATTCAACAGGGAATGCAATCCCGGTTCCGGACCAGTGTCCGACAGATGACCGGAGGGGGAATGTTCCATGTTCAGATAGTTAGAGGCATCTGACAGGTAAACGGACCGCGTATTCGGATTCGTTTCGTCGTTCTGAGAAACTTTCATGTATAAAGTTTTTCGATCCGAGCTACGGTTTATTTAATATGATTTTTAACAGTTTTTAAAACATTTTGGAAATAACAGATTTGATTAGAATAAAAACAAGTCTATTACAACAGCATCACATCAGCATGATGTTAGCAGGGTCAACAGTCAACATTGACTGGGTTGACTGGTCAAAAGGAGCAGTGGGGCCCATCTGTCATACTCTTAGTTAACTAAGAAGATAGAATTAGACTAATCAAGTTAATTAGGTTAACTAAATAGGGTTAATTAATTTTGTTTATATTATTTTATTTTATTTTACAGAAAAAGGGGGGTCTGGGGGCCCCACTGGGCAGTGGCCCAAAGGCCTTGCGGGGCGGGCGTAACGGGCGCGGGCGGGGGAGTGAGCGCCCGTGCCCGAGGGGCGCGACCGGGCCAGCGGGGAGCAGCGGGGCGCCGGCGCACGGGCCAGCGGCGGGAGGCGGGCGACGCGGGGCAAGGGGCGTGGCCTGGTGAGCAGGGGCCGGCGCAGGCGGGCGGCGCGTGGCGCGGGCAGGCGGCGAAGGCAGCAGGGGAGGCGGCGGCGGCGGCGCAACGACGGGCGCGGCCTTGCGCGGGCGCTGGACCTGGGCGCGGCCAGCCGGGGCCGCGGCAAGGTCAGGGGAGGAGCGGCGCGACAGTGGTGGAGCTGGCGAGCCCGGGCGAGGGCGGTCGCCGGCGGGGCGCAGGACGACAGTAAGCCGGGCGGCGATGCAAGAGCGTGAGGCGCACGCGGCAGAGGCTGGCGGCACGAGCGGCGGCCGGTTGTACGCAGCCGCAGGAGCAACGGCGGGGGCTAGCAGCCGTGACAGGAGGGGCGTGTGAGCGCGTTGGTGGCGGCGGCAGGGAGCGGTGGCTCCGGCGGACATCAGCGACTAAGCGGCAGCAGCAGATTAGCAGGAACAGCAGCAGATTAGCAGCTTTGGCACAACAGCTGCATCAGGGCGGGTGGCCTAAGGCGGACGGAGCGTGAGTAGGGAGGCGACGAGCTACGGCGACGCTGCGGGCTAGCAGCAGGGGGGCCGAAACACGCGAGGAGAAGCAAAAGAAGGGGGAGGCGGAGCTCACCTCGGGGGCACACGGGGGGGCGGCGAAAGATTAGGAGCAGCAGACGGCGCCGGAGACGGAGGAGGATCGCTGGTAGCCGCGACAAAGGGAATGGCTCGATCCCGGCATAGCAGAGCTCTTCTGCTCGCGCTCGTGGTTGAGGACGATGTAGTCGAGACCGGCGGAGACGAGGGACAGGACGGCGAGGCGATGTGGTGGAAGTGGCCGCCTGGACGACGGAGAATGGCAGCGGCCGCGTCGTTCTCCTCTCCAGAACGAAGGAGAGGGAGATGGGGAGGTGGATCTGGGGGAGGAGAGGCGCAAGTGGGGGTGGGGGGAGAGGATCGAGGCGACGGGGGGAGGGGATCCTTATCCCCTCGTCGGCGAGGCGCGAGGCGACGAGCGGGTTCGACGGCGACCACTCGCGCGGGTCGGTCGAACAGGAGAAAGGGGAAGATGACAGGGGAGTGGGAGTGGGCCGGCATGGGTGGGCCTACGGCCAGCTGGGCCGTTTGGCCCAGTGGGGCAGGGGCTTTCTCTCCCTCCCCTCTGCTTTTCCTTTTTTTCCCTTTTTTTCCAGCAGCTTTTGTTTTTTTTCTTTTAGCCACAAAGAACTTTACAAAAATATGAAACATTTTGCAACAGTTTGCCATTTTGAAACAGCTTGAAAGAATTATTGTGCACTGACATGAAAAGATTGTGAGGCTTTTGAAACAGTTTGCCATTTTTATAAATTAAAAAGGCATTTAATTTATCGCTTAGATCACTGTTTTAAGTAGTTTAGGACACTTAAACATTTTGCAAAAAATGTTGGTTCACCACCAATATTAGTTATAGATTATTTGGCACATGATGAATATTTTAGTTTTCATGTCTGGCAAATATGAATTTTTGACTTTAGATTGGATTTGAATTTGAATTGTGATTTGGGTCAAGTGAAGATGAGCAACAGTAATGTGATGACATGGCACCATTAACAGGGGATTACTATAGCATGACACCGGGGGTGTTACAATTTCAGCCAAGAGCTGTCGTCCCTCTTCTTCGGAGATACATCGTTGAAGGACTCCGGTAGTACTTTTCTTGTACAGTTCTCCTTCATGAACTTCGTAGGCCTTCGAGCGTCGAACGATGCGACGGGCCTCAGTATGATCCCCGGGGAGCTCATTCCTGGTAGGTAGGCAAGGAAAGGCTCGGTCCACGGGGCAATTATAGCCATGATTTCATGGTCCGATGGTGTTATTTCGGTGCCTGAGCCCCCGATGATATCGGGACTGTGTTTGGAATCTGGGGGTATGATCGGCTCTGGACCAGTGTTGCCACTCTCGTCCTGCCACACCATGGATGTCTTGAAGAGCCTTTGCACAAAGTTGTTAGGTGGGATGGGGTCGCGTTTAGCACCCAGGCGAGCAAGGATGTCCGCGGCTTGATTACTCTCTTGAGCCACGTGATAAAACTCGAGCCCCTCGAACCGCGCTGATATTTTGAGTACGGCGTTGCAGTATGCTGCCATCTTCGTATCTGTTGCATCGAATTCTCCGTTTATTTGGGATATTGCGAAGTTTGAATCCCCAATCACCTCAAGGCGTTGTATGCCCATGGAGACAGCCATTTGGAGACCATGTAGTAGGGCCTTGTATTCGGCTGCATTGTTAGAGTCTGTATACAGTATTTGAAGCACATAACGGACTGTGTCTCCTGTGGGGGATGTCAAGACGACACCAGCCCCAAGTCTGGCTAGCATTTTAGAGCCATCGAAGTGCATCACCCAGTTGGAATACGTGCCTTACTCTTTAGGGAGTTCGGCCTCTATCCATTCGGTGACGAAGTCAGCCAACACCTGAGATTTAATGGCTTGGTGTGGTTTGTACATTATTTCAAATGGTAGGAGCTCAATGGCTCACTTGGCAATCCAGCCGGTGGCGTCCCGGTTGTTTATAATATCATTGAGTGGTACTTCTAAAGCCACCGTGATCAAGCACTCTTAAAAGTAGTACTGCAGCTTGCGAGATGCCATAAAGACCGCATATGCTATCTTCTGATAATGCGGGTATCGGGATTTGCATGGTGTAAGGACCGTCGATACGTAGTATACTGGTTTTTGGAGTGCGAATTTAGGCCCCTCCTCATCTCGTTCGATGACGAGCACCGCACTCACCACCTGGTGAGTTGCCGATATGTAGGGCAACATTGGTTCGCCAACGTTTGGTGCGGCCAGGATGGGGTTGCTTGCTAGCAAAGTTTTTATTTCCTCCAGTCCGGCTGTTGCCACGTCCGTCCACGCAAAGTGGTCGGTGTGTCGGAGCAGGCGATACAATGGCAATGCCTTCTCTACTAATCTGGAGATAAAACGGCTCAAAGCTGCCACACACCCGGCTAGTTTTTGGACCTGCTTGAGGTCGGTTGGTGTTGCCAATTGTGACATGGCTCAGATTTTGGCTGGGTTTGTCGGATTTCGGGTTCCGGCAAAACCCTTGAGGTTCAAACTCTGGGGTGTGCACGAAGATCTCTCCTCCCCCTAGCTCACGCTCTCACCACAATCTCAAAGCTCAACATGTCGAACTCGCAGAACAAAGGACACATGGTTTATACTGGTTTGGGCCACCGATGTGGTGTAATACCCTACTCCAGTGTGGTGTGGTGGATTGCTTCCTGGGCTGAGGATGAACAGGTACAAGGGAAGAACAACCTCCTGAGGAGAGGTGTCCTTGAGCTCGGTGAGCTTGTGTGGTTGAGGATGATCTGAATGGTCTAAGATCAGTTGCCTCCTACTGTGGTAGCTATTCCTATTTATAGAGGCCCTGGTCCTCTTCCCAATTGTAGGAGGGAAGGGATCCAACAACGGCCAAATTTGAAGGGAGACAACCAGTACAAGTTATCCTGACTAAAGGTGGTCTTCGCCTGCCAAAGGTTCTGGTGGTGACGCCGCCCTGGGCTCCACGATGACCTCCGTCCTGTCGTCCTGCTGGTCTTGGTCTTGTTGCACTGATATGGAAACCTTTGCATGATGCCTCGGGACTCCTCGCCTGCGTTTGCCTCTTTAGCACCAAAGAGGAAACGAGTACGCTGCGCGCGCTGGCGCCCACCTGGCCTTGGTCGTCATGGCTTGCGTCATAGGGACCTCGCGAGGTGCCCCTCGCCTTGATCTCTCCACCCCTCGCGAGCCAGCCTGGTGAGGTCGCCCCCGAAGAGGTCTTGCATCGTCCGCCTTACAAGGATTTGCCCCTCGCGAGGGTATTGAGTGTTCGCTGATGAAAATGGGTCGTACAGGGCCACTGGTGGAGCCACGTCGTGGGCCGCAGGGCAAGTTTTGGGACCCCCGTTCCCAGGACGCCGACAGTAGCCCCCGGGCCCAAGGCGCGCTCGGACTTGGCTTCGAGGCGAAGACAAGGGGAAAGTGTGGAGCGCCGCGGGCCCCAATAGCCTACGGCCTCGGTTGACATGTGGCGATTGATGGGACGTGGGCGTCTCCGCTTCCCCACACTGCCTCGGCAACTGCCCGACTTGACGAGTCCCTGATACATACAGAGAAAACCATCATTACCAGTTGGCCTTCTCCTTCTATAAATGAGGAGGGGGGCCCGTCGCCCATCTCTTCCTGTTCCGCTCGCTTCCCCTCCATTGCTTCATCGCTCGCTGTAAGTGCATCTAGTGCCATCCCTAGTTTGTTTTGGAGTATTGACGACAAACTTGGTTGAGGGACTAATGTGTTTGTGAGAATTGCAGGATAACACAGGTAGTAGTCCCTCATTGATTCCGTTTACCTACCAGAGATGACCCCTAAAAATGTGCGAAGACATTGAAGACAATGGTGGTCTGTGAAGATATTCACAACGAAGATTATGACTCGAGAAGACATTCACGTGAAGACCATGGAGTGCAAGGACATAGTTGTTTTGTAGTTTCCTTTTTCTTCTTTGTTGAGTCATAGGAACCACCACACTATTAAGTGGGGTCCAAGTGAAAAAAGTCAGAGTGACTGAAGTGATGCTCAACCAAAATCTTATGTCCTCGAGTGAAGACAATGAGAGCAAATCTTATCCAGAGCTGGATGAGTCAGCTTTACTTGTAGCCCAAGTCAAGCTGCCGCGTGTGTTTGAAATCTGACCGTTGGACATGTGTCAGTTCCTTAGTGACCCAGGGTCATTTCAGACAAATCAGGTCGGGTTGCCTCCTGGCTATAAATAGCCCACCCCCTACACCATAAATTGGTGGCTGCTCAGAGTTAGTGCACAGCTTTTGTCGTTTGAGAGCAACCCACCTCTGAAGCATTTGAGAGAGAGACCCTTGCGAGGACAAAGCCCAAAACACCCAGAGCCAAATAGTGTTAGGAATCACTGAAGTCTTTCTGTCCGCGTGATCTGAAGACTTATTACACTTGAGGACTGTGAATCCTCCAGCCGGTTAGGCGTCGCGTTCTGAGCATCCAAGAGTCATTGTGGATTGCCGGTGAACGAAGTTTGTGAAGGTTTGGAAGTCTACCTTGAAGACTTACCTGAGTGATTGGGCGGGGACTAAGTGTTCTTAGCTCAAAGGGAATAAGATGAAGACGCGATCTTCTGAGTTGAATCTCAGCCTCCCTAACCAGACGTACAATTGTCACAGTAACTGGAACTGGTCCAACAAATCCTTGTCCTCTCCAAGCAACTGGTTCTATACTTCCCTCTCTTTACTTACAGTTTGTCTTCATGAAGTCATTGCGTGCTTTCATGACCTGATTGACTTCACCGTGTGAAGACTGTTGTTGTTTGGCTTCATATTATCTTCCATCCTGATCCATACTACCTAGCTGCTAATAGTCTTCGTGCTTTCACTTCATAGCTTACTTGACTATGGCTTGCATAGTGTAGTCTACCTTCCGCTGCATATCAATAGGTTCATTTCTATTGTTTATCTTGGAAACTCCCATGTTTTGAAGACTTTCATAAAAATCACCTATTCACCCCCCTCTAGTCGATAACTAGCACTTCCAATTGGTATCAGAGCAATCTGCTCCCTTGTTCTATTTGATTCGGTTTAACCACCTAGAGTTTTAGCTATGTCGATTGCAGGGATAATCAAAGTCTCTGCTGCATGTCCTGTCTTCAATGGCACTGATTACCCCTACTGGAAGAATAAGATGCGCATGCATCTTGAAGCCATTGATGTCGACCTCTGGTATGTCGTCAAGAACGGCATTCCCAAGACCGGTGAAGGTGTCACCCCTGCTGATGTCAAGAAGTTCATTCAACTGGATTCTACTGCCAAGAACATCATCTGTGGTCATCTGACCAAAGGACAGTATGGCCGAGTGAGTGCTCTGGAAACTTCGAAGCTAGTCTGGGACTAGCTCTCCAAGGACAACGAAGGCATCTCAACCCGGAGAGACTCAAGGATCAATGTTCTTCGCAACCTCTTCAACGGCTTCAAGAGAAATGACAATGAGAATGTCCAGCTTACATTCGATCGCCTCACTGACATCACAAATGAGCTTCGCGCTCTCGGCGCCACTGAGATCACCAAGCATGAAATTGTCAAGACACTTACGAGATCGCTTGACAGCTCATTCGACACCCTGGCCCTGATGATTCAAGAACGCCCTGACTTCAAGACTCTCGATCTGTCTGCCATACTTAAGAGGCTCAACACACATGACTTCCAGCAATCTGAGAAAAGAGATATCTATGGTCCCAACTAGGGCCGAACTCGCGCTTCGAATTCAAAGGTTGTTTCCTCTTCTGAAGAAGAATCTCACAGCTGCTCTGAGGATCCTGAAAACATTGGAAAGGAGCTTGCCATGCTTGTGAAGAAGTTTCAGAAGTTCACCAAGAAGAAGGGCTTCAGAAAGTCTTCAAGATCCAGCTCAAGAAATGATGAAGCTTCCACTCATGATCACAAGAAGATAACATGCCACAAGTGCAAGGAACCTGGTCACTACATCTCTGAGTGTCCACAGTGGGATAATGAGACCAAGAAGAAGAAGAAGAGCAAGGAATATGATTCTGATGACAAGAATAAGAAGAAATCCTCAAAGTCTTCTTCCAAGTCTTCGTCCAAGTCTTCATCATACAAGAAGAGCTCATCTAGCAAGGCTCGTGCTTTTGTTGGAAAGGAGATGGATTCAGAGGAGGAGTCTGCTTCTGAGGAGGCAGAGGTGGAGTCTGAAGAGGAGTCTGACTCTGGCGTTCAAGTCTGGCTCTAGCTATAGCCTACGTTGCCAAGTCCATCTTCAACACTAAAGACAACGGCTCCGTCACCAACGTTCATGCCAATGACAAGGACGACTCTGCTCCCACCTACTGCTTCATGGCACGCGGTGCCAAGGTAAACTCACGCGATGCTTACTTTCAAACATCAAGTGAAGATGACTCTGAATGTGAATCTAAACCTAGCTACAAAACACTTGCTAAAATTGCAACTGAACAACAGTATGCCATGGAACATATTCAAAAATTGCTAGACAAAAGCGATGACCTGTTGGACGCGGAAATGACCCGATCTCACTCCTTAATTGAAGACATCAAAAATATTCATGTTAAGTAAGAGGAACTTGAAAGTTGTCATGAAACGCTCTCAACAACTCATGAAAAGCTTTCCTATGATTATCTTCAAAGGAACCAAGAACTTGAGAACTTGAGAATGGCTCATGAAGATCTTCAAAAAGAGAATGAGTCACTCTGCGCTCAACAGATCAGTTCCGCTCAGGAAGGATTTGAACCACCATGTCTAAAATGCCTTGAGCGTGATAACGCTACTTCTGTTGCTGAATATTCCACTACTGCTACTGTTGCAATATCTTCAACTGCTGATGTGGTAACTAACCCCTCTGCTGAGGATGCCACTACTATTGCTGATGAAAATGCCAGGCTGAAAACATTGCTTGAGACAGGAATGTACAAAAGTCTCAAAGGGCATCAAACACTATGTGATGTCCTCAAAAAGCAGATTCTAAACCGAAACCCTAGGAAAGAGGGTGTTGGGTTCGAGAGGAAAATGAATGTTGATGGTTCCTACTGGAAGCCAAAGTAGTACCCCAAAACCACATGGGTTGCTGCAAAAGGACCTTCAGTGGATCCGTTCAGCTTATCTGGCTTCACTTGTGCTAACCCGATTATCATTGATGAATCCTTTGATGCAAACTATAAATTGTTTAAGAATCACAATGGTGAAGTGTTTGCCAGGTATATTGGTACTAACTGTAGGAATGTACCACCTATGAAGAAGATCTGGGTACCCAAAAGTTGTCTTGAGAATCTTCCTATGAATGTCATCATGACACCACCTGGGAAGAAGACAAACCCCAGACCAAAGGCTTCATATGGTCCAAAGGCTTCATACGGACAGAGGACTCACCAGAGTCACCCTAACGCCAATGTTTTGCAGGGAAATCATACTCAGAGTTATGAATATGAGTGTGTTTCCTCAAACCGCTATGTTCATAAGACCAAGAACTATTCTACTTATTCATAGGTGTATTATTCACCTCCTGCAAGGCTATTTGCTAGGGCTCCAAAGCCGAAGTTCTCAGATGCTGCACTTAGACTCATTGCTTCGAAGCCACCCCTGAAAATGTGGGTGGTTAAGAAAACTTAACTCTCTTTTGCAGGGAAAGGTCTCTAGCCAGAAATCAAAGGCGTCTGATGCTATTGCTGGGGACCTAAAACATCTTGTGTGGCGCAAGATAAAATGCCCAAATGGTCTTACTATGTATTTTGTTCCTGAATCACTTGCCAATCATCCTATCAGTCCTAACATGGATCTGAGCTTTGATAATCCGCTTGTTCGTCAAATGCTTATGCTTCACAATACCCTTGGTGAAGCCTATCCCCCTAACCGCACTGTAGGGTATGACACCACATGCTTCAGAATGGATTATGGACAGTGGATGCACTAATCACATGACTGTTGATCGAAGTCTTCTCATGGACTCAACCTTACGTCCATCTGACAAGAGTCACATCACATTTGCTGACACTGGTAAAAGCAAGGTACTGGGTCTAGGTAGAGTTGCAATCTCAAAGGATCAGCACATGGATAAAGTGATGCTTGTTGAATCCCTTGGTTTCAACTTAATGTCTGTCTCAATGATTTGTGATTTGAACATGATTGTGATATTTGGAAAATATCGTTGCCTTGTGCTTATGGAGTCTGACAAATCTCTAGTCTTTGAAGGGAATCGAAAAGATGACTTGTACATTGTAGATTTCTCAGCAGGACCACAGATGTCCGTATGTCTTCTAGCAAAAGCTTCAGAGTGCTGGCTCTGGCATCGGACGCTAGGGCATGCTGGCATGAGGAACTTGTAAACTCTCGCGAAGAAGAAACATGTCGTAGGCATTGAAGGCGTCAAGTTCAAGAAGGATCATCTGTGTGGTGCCTGCGAAGCTGGGAAGATGACTAGGGCCAAGCATCCCTCGAAGACAATCATGACGACATCTCAACCCTTCGAGCTGCTTCACATGGACTTATTTGGCCCTACTCATTACTCTACTCTTACTACCACTACCTGTCTCTATGGCTTCGTCATTGTTGATGATTATTCAAGATATACATGGCTGCATATAATCCTCTACAAGAATGAAGTGTAGGATGTCTTCAGACGATTTTCCAATCGTGCCATGATGAACTATGGCATCATGATCAAGCACACCAGAAGTAACAACGGCACAGAGTTCACGAACACTGTCCTCAACACTTACCTTGATACATTGGGCATCACTCATGAGTTCTCTGCTCCATACACACCTCAGCAGAATGGCATCATGGAGCGCAAGAACAGGACACTCATTGAGATGGCTTGGACGATGCTTGATGAGTACAAGACTCCAAGGAAGTTCTGGCCTGAAGCCATTGATACTGCATGCCACGTCATCAACCGTGTTTATCTTCACAAGCTTCTAAAGAAGACATCCTATGAGCTCCTAACTGGTAAGAAGCCAAACGCCAGTTACTTCAGAGTATTTGGTGCTAGGTGCTAGATCAAGGATCCACATCACACTTCAAAATTTGCACCGAAAGCACATGAAGGTTTTATGCTCGGTTACGAAAAGGAATCGCATTCCTACAGAGTCTTCAACCTCTTTCACTATAAAGTGGTTGAAATTGTGGATGTGCAGTTCGATGAGACTAATGGCTTGCAAAGAGAGCACCTGCCAAATGTGCTAGATGAAGTCTCTCCTAGTGAATCGATTAAGTTGATGGGAACTGGAGAAATCATACCTTCAGAGGCACAGGCTGAAGAAGAACTTATCATTTCTGTGACAAACCAACCTGAAGACACTGCTCAGCCTGAAGCCAATGTTGAACAAGAAGACAATGGTCAACAAGAGCAAAATCTTCGTCCAGTTCATCCTCATGTTGCAAATGAAGTACATATTGAGAAGATAATTGATAGCATCAATGCACCTGGTCCACTAACTCGTTCAAAGGCAACTTAGCTAGCAAATTTCCGTGGGCACTTTGCATTTATCTTTATATCTGAACCCAAGAAAGTTGCTGAAGCCTTCATGGAACCTGAATGGATTCAAGCTATGCAAGAAGAGCTTCAACAATTCGAGCTAAACAATGTGTGGGAATTAGTCAAGCGTCCTAACCCTCGCAAGTACAATATCATTGGCACCAAATGGATCTATCGCATCAAACAAGATGAACATGGTAAAGTGGTCAAAAACAAGGGTCATCTCGTTTCTCAAGGATACACTCAAGTTGAAGGGATTGACTTCGATGAAACATTTGCTCCGATGGCTAGGCTTGAAGCCATTCGCATACTGTTAGCCTATGCCAACCATCACAACATCCTTCTGTATCAAATGGATGTGAAAAGTGCCTTTCTCATCGACAAGATTGAAGAAGAGGTGTATGTTGCACAACCACCTGCCTTTGAAGATCCAAAACATCCTGATATGGTGTACAAGCTCAACAAGGCACTGTATGGCCTCAAACAAGCCCCTCGTGCTTGGTATGACACACTCAAAGACTTCCTGAAGAGCAAAGGCTTCAAACCTAGTTCCCTAGATCCCACTCTCTTCACGAAGTCATACAATGGTGAACTATTTGTGTGCCAAATCTATGTGGATGACATTATCTTCGGCTGCACTGACAAAAGATACAGTGATGAGTTTGGGCACATGATGCAAGAGCAATATTAGATGTCCATGATGGGTGAGCTGAAGTTCTTCCTTGGACTTCAAATTCGTCAGCAGAGCAATGGCATCTTCATATCTCAAGAGAAATACCTCAAAGACTGCCTAAAGAAGTTTGGAATGCAAGACTGCAAAGGTTACTCAATGCCAATGCCAACCAAAAGTCATCTGGGCCCCGACGACAATGGTAAAGAGTTCGGTCAAAAGGTATACCACTCCATGATTGGTTCTTTACTCTATTTATGTGCATCTAGGCCAGATATCATGCTTAGCATTTGCATGTGTGCCCAATTCCAAGCGGCACCAAAGGAATCACATCACTTAGCTGTGAAGCGAATTCGTCGATATTTGGCTTACACCCCAACACTAGGATTATGGTATCCAAAGGGCTTAGAGTTTGATCTAGTTGGATTATCAGATGCTGATTATGCTGGTGACAAGGTTGATCGCAAGTCCACATCAGACACATGTCACTTTCTTAGACGATCTCTTGTCTCTTGGTCTTCAAAGAAGCAGAACTGCGTGTCTCTCTCCACTGCTGAATCTGAATACATTGCTGCTGGATCTTGCTGCGCTCAACTTCTATGGATGAAGCAAACTCTCAAGGACTATGGCATCCATCTGAAGAAAGTGCCACTCTACTGCGACAATGAAAGCGCCATCAAGATTGCCAATAACCCAGTTCAGCACTCGAAGACAAAGCATATTGAAATCCGTCATCACTTTCTCAGGGATCATGTCATGAAGGATGGTATTGATATCATTCACGTCAACACTGAAGAGCAATTGGCAGATATCTTCACAAAGCCCTTGGATGAGAAAATGTTTTGCAAGTTGCAGTGCGAGCTAAATATCTTAGTTTCCTCGAATGTCCTGTGATTGGACACACATCCTAACGCTTATGCATGTTGATGACTTAGATGTGCAACACACGAAGTAAAGTATATCTTCAATCAATGAAGACATACACTCTAAGTGTGAGTATATTAATGCGGAATATGACTTCGGAGCGCCATGATAATTGTGCGTCGTGTATGGGTCTAATACGTCCTATACGGTGGGTAACGCCACCACCAAACTTTTGTTTGAAGTGTTTCATTTGGCGTCACATTTGCAGAGTCTTCATATTTTTCTTGTCTTCAACATTGATTTGTTTTCGTGTCTATCTTCACAATGTTGATTTGGTCTAATACTGATAAATACATATATTTGTGTTCTGTCCTCTATAACATTCACTTATAGCTATGTCTTCTTGTTTGAATCTTTTGATCTAAGTGGATGTGATCGGACCCTAACCCCTTCTATGCTTCCACCTCAGATTCTATCTATCTAAATCATATGCATTCTATTGAAACTGTCGAATGTCTTCTGTGCGTCCTTGTCAGCAGAAGATACAGAGACAAAAGTTGAATCTGTTTAAATGCTAAATCCTTATTGCCTGAAACCCGGAGAAGTCGAAACGTCCTCCCGACAGTCCAGGCGTGCGTGGGAACATGGAACTACTTCCAATGTGTTGCATACTTGCCACGTGTTCTTCAGATGTGAACCGCCAAGGGCACCTGCGTAACTACGTTGTGCTGTCCCTTTCCTTATAAATACTCAACTCACCGCGGTCATTATCTCTTCTTCCACCTCGCCACCTCGCACAAACCCTAGCGCCTCCGCTAGCTCGCGTCGACGCTGGAGACGAAGCGCTTAGCTGCCGCGACCTCTTTGATGTCGTCCTCACATCGGTCGCGAACCTCGTCCTCTCCGCCGCCAAGTTAGGGCGCGGGAAATTGAACTGCTCGGCCTCCCTCCAACTTCGTCTAGCAGTTCTTCATGTGGTAATTAAATCTTACTTTTACTGCCTTTTTGATCCAATAGATCCATCCACTTTAACCAAAAGTGGTTTCTTAACTTCCAAAACTGGATATGTCTTCTTCTGCATCTCATATCTTGCCAAGTATATTTACTTATGCTTCACAACTAGTTAGATTCCTCACTTGTACTTATTCTTGGATTTGTACAAATCTGGAACCAACTCTCATCAAATAAGTGTATGTCTTCACGCTATGAGGTCAATGTATTCAAACTAATTTATCTTCAAAATCTTCTGAGAATGCATATGACCTCTTCCCATCCCTCGCACCTCTAATGCTGTCACAGGTACATCTCCGTGGGAGAATCCCTTGGTTCTCATAATCTGCATTCATTTGGAGAGTTCTTACAGCGTCACATTTACTCACCATAGGCTAGTTCCTGTCTGACCAGCAAGAGAAAGCTATTCACAGTATTGAAGCCTTTCAGTCTGAACATCATGGCTACTGACAAGTCAGCATGAAATGGAGATACATCCAAGGATTTACCTCCTGATCTGTATGAACTGTACAAGACAGACCCTGAAGAGAACTATGGTCGAATCCAATGGATTTGAAGATATTGGGCGGAACAATGGTTCCTATACAGATATGTGACTGCTGAATATGCTGAAAAGAACGCCATCAAGCGACCATGGGGAGATATTCTATACAAAAATCTTCAGCCCAAGGCCAAGTCCGAAGCCATTGCTCAAGGCTTCTACCGTTGCATGGTCCGAGGACCACAGCCAGAGAATGCTGACCCATCTTCTCTGTTATGGTGTCGCGACAACAATCTGTTCAAGCGCAACTATAAGTTTGCAAAAGATTTTGCTGTGAAGAAAAAGAAAGCATTTGGATTCGACTTCAACCTTGGTCCATCTGCTCCAAGGGCTGATGGCACCCGTGATGCCAATCCAAACATCATCGACCCCTCTATAACATCGAAGGCCTCGTCACTCACATAGCAGTACAGGGGGCCGCCGTGGATCACTCAACTAATGATGCAGATTCTGACGAAGTGCCAACTCCTCCTAAGCCGCATAAGCAGAAGAAAACAAAGGCTTCAAAGACCTCTGCCGCACCAAAAGCTTCGCGTGCGAAGCCATTGGCCACCGCACCTCCTGAAGCCAGTGTGCAATCTGAAGATCTCTCTCGTGTCTCCAAGAAGACAGAGAAGTCCAGGTAGAAGAAGAAGCTCATCAAGGGATCTGCGCAAGAACTGAACCCTGCTGCCGTTCTGCGAAATGAGGATGCCACCATTGATCCTTCAAGTGATGAAAAAAGATCTTGGTGATGATGCTCTTGAGCTACTGATCAAGAGCAAGCAAGAGGCGGAGATTTTCAATGATCCTCCACTCTTTGATGTGGATATTTTGAATAACTTCACTGATGAGTGGTTTGACAACCCGAGCCTCAGCATTGATAATCTTTAGCTCCCGGTGGACATAAGCGTCACATTCCATGGAGCCATTGCTAATGAGCTAGCTCTGGCTCAGAAGATCGTCGAGCTGAAGAACAAAATCGATTATGAAAAGGCTCAATTCAAGAAGAACGTGGCCAAGCTTAGTGTGGCCGATGTTCAAAGCTTCAAGCTAATGCTGCATGACCTCAAGGAAGAGTTTCACAAGAAACATGAAGAAGCAAAAGGTTCAAGAGAGCGGATGAAATACTTCGCTGGAAAATGTATTCAAGCACACAATGAGGCCGAAAAGTGCAAGGCACTTTGGCGTCCTGGCATCGACCCCAAGATGGATGACAAACAGAAGAAGAAGCCTGCTATGGCCCAAGCGGAAGCATCAAGGCAGGAAGCACCTCGCATTGTCTTCCCTGCCAGCATGCCAGGCCGAAGCCTAAGGTCCCCTCAGCAGCTTCAGAACTGAAGAAGACAAGGGCAGCTGAGGCCGAAACCAAGAAGCGCAAGCACAAGAATGCCTCTGATGGTGCTCCATCAACAAAGAAGCCAAAGACAAAGTCTTCGCGGAAAGAGCGTGCTGCTGCCACAGAGCCACTTGTTCTTGAGCCCATCTCAGTTGATCGTCCTGCCTCCTCCAACCAAGAGCGTCAACTTGTAGTCCATGAGCCTGCTTTCACAGAGGCTCCTGAAGATGAAGAAATTCCAGCTGTTGACCCCATCACAGCTGAAGACATTGGTCATGATGACAATGTAGTAGATAATGAAGTCCTTCCTCAGATCGAGCACCAACTGGTATCATCGCCTGTTCTCACGAATAGCGAACTCATCAGCATTGGTCGTCCTTTGATGCCAAATTCTCAAGATGCTTCGTGGGCTAATCGCCCTCAACAAGAGACCCCAAGTAATGAAGACACACCCAGTACTCCACCACCTCAAGTCATCACTCTGGGGCTTGACGATGACTACATTGTCCAGACCACTCCATCACCACAGGCGTCGCCCGCATTCCGCAGGCTTCGCAAAGGCCCGACGCCACAGGTCGCCATGTCGAGCATTCTAGAGGGAGAAGTGCAACAAAGCTCAGTAGCACGCTAAGTGTTTCCTGAAATCACTCCCACTGTGAATGTCTCTGTGTCCGAAGACATTTTGGCTGCATCAGCTGATGACAATCAAGAACTGCGTCAAGAAGAAGAAAGAGTTGCCACACCCCCAGTCACTCAATAAGTTGTTCTCGAGGAGAGCGCGTCAGTGCCCGACCCTGCTGTTACTGAAGAGGAGGTTGAAAACATTGAGGCGGCAACAAACAACACTGCTGAAGCCAATGACGTTGTCATGGCTGAAGATATTGTGGAGCCAGAAGCTAATGTTGCGCCTGAAGCTAGTGTGCAACCTGAAGCCACAGTCAATGCCGAAGCTGCTGTTCCACCCCCAAGGCCTCATACTATTGAGCAGGCATATGATCGCGACCAACTTGTCACTGTCCGATGGCCTGTTCTGGTTCCTCCCACTGCTCCCGGACCACAATTTGAATACAATGTGGAGAAAAGGCCTCAGGTCCATAAGCTAAAGCCCAGACTGCCAAGATTTCCAGATGCTGCAACATCGCCATGATCGTTCAATGTAAACAGCTTCAGGGCACACAACACATTCTTTGATAGTGCCAAGCAAGGTTGTCAGAATCACGATTCTAGATCGGATCGGAGCTCTAATGATAGGATCGCAAATTGTAGAATCTTCACTATCAGGATCGTAAAAATGTAGATTCTATGAGCCAAAATCGTAGAATCAGAGGGGTTAGTTTGGATCGTAAACTCATAGAATCGTGCAACAGAATCGCGATTCTAACAACCTTGGTGCCAAGAACCCATACTCGAAGCCAAAGATCTCATTTGATCGCTTCTGGAGCTATCAGCAGCGCAGTTATTACTCATGTATCTTATACAATCAAGGGCGAATCTTTCCTCACATGCGTCTGGATTGTGAAGCCATTGTTGGTCTGCCCTGCTTGGAAGAAGCTCTAGACTGTTTCAGAGATGCTGGCCTTCTGCAGTTCATAACTGACAAAGAGCACTAGAATGAGGAGCTTCTGCTGCAATTTTATGCCACTCTTCACATTCGTGGCTACAACAGGGATCCGAAGACTTGGGTCCTTGAGTGGATGAAGGTGATGTGCACCATGAAGCCAAAGCTCAAGATATCATTGAGCTTACTTCTCTACCCATTCCAGGTGAGCTCTATGAACCTGGTTGCCATCTGCACAGGAATGCACTGGAGAGCATATTTCAGAAGCCTGAGCCCAACATGAGTCAGATGCTCAGCATGATGAAGCCACTGCCACAAGATGCTGACTATCCTAAGGAATTCTTTGTCGAAGACCTCGAGTATCTGCCCCGTACCATTTATCACATTGTAAGGTGAACTCTATGGCCTGTCAAAGGACATTCTCCTGCAGCCAAGCTTGAAGGCACGATGAAGACATTGGTGTTCTATATTCTCAATGGCATCAGCTTCAATGCTTAAGATTTCTTCATCAGGCAACTTGCTGCATCTGGAATTGATCTATTTGGCTTGAAGTTTTATGCTCCATGGGTGATGCGCTTAATCAAGCTTCACTCTTCTGTCAACTATCAGCCCTCTGTGCGCAACCATCTTATCTTCTTGCCTGAGGTTGATATGTCTGTTGAAGCCATCTACCCTGAGCCTGCCAAGGAGCCACTTTATCTTCATAATGTTGATCGCCAAAGCTTCTCGCAACCAATTGAGGGAGTTCTTGCTGCAACTCGTGTTTATCCTCTGGCTGGAAATACACATGCACCTCATCGTGCAACTACTGAAGCCATTGAAAGCACCATTGCTCAAAGGCCTTGGAAGCGATCTCGTGTACTCAATGACCGAGAGCTTCTTGTGGCCTTGCATCAGAAACATGATAAGCACCATGATTGCCTGAAGCGTCAGATGCAAAGCCTCTTGGTGGATGTTAGTCGCATTCGCAATCTTGCCACCAAGAACGCATTTGTATCACATGAAGCTTGTCGGAGGTCCTAGAAGAGTCTGACATTGCTAAGCTCCGAAGACGATCTTTGCGAAGATGGCTTCACTGAGCACAATAAATTTGATTCCACGCCTCCCCGGAATGTTGTCTTGCGTCGTACCCCTTCCTTAGAAGACTCGGAGTATTCATCTTCGGCTGCAACTGTTGTTGCGAGAGTCGTCAATGAACAAGACGATGCCACTTTACCAACTATGACTTCGCCGCGTCTCGACACTACACCAGGCCCTTCTGCACCACCGGACTCCAATATCGACCCTGCACCTTCATCTACTCCTGATGGGAATGAGTAGATGCTCTATGTCCTCAAACCTTTTTGGTCCTTACTGACAAAAAGGGGAGAAGCATATGAGATGATAGTCTTGAAGCGGGTCCATATGGGTGGTTGCTATGTTTTTTTGCCAAGTGGTTACAACTCTCGTTTTTGATACATTTGGTTCTTTGGGTTGTAACACTTAAACTCGATGGTTCTCTGCTACGTTTCTGCTACTCTGTGATGCAATGATAAATTCCGCAAGAAGTCATTCCGCAGACGTCCATTTTTCATTATGCATGTCATAATCTTCGTTATATCTTTATATGCATGATGAATTGTCTTCATAAGTTGAAGAGGATCTCCACAAAGTAAAACCTGCCATGTGCATTTGCATTCAAAAGCAAACTACTTATATGCACATCTTCAGGGGGAGCCTTTTGCCACTTATGAAGACAATGCCTTAATCTTAAACTTTCACATACTTTTATCCCCGTTGAAAACTTCAACCAGTTTGTCATCAATCACCAAAAAGGGGGGAAGTTGTAAGTGCATCTAGTGCCACCCCTAGTTGGTTTTGGAGTATTGACGACAAACTTGGTTGAGGGACTAATGTGTTTGTGAGAATTGCAGGATAACACAGGTAGTAGTCCCCCATTGATTCGGTTTACCAACCAAAGATGACCCCTAAAAATGTGTGAATACATTGAAGACAATGGTGGTCTGTGAAGGTATTCACAACGAAGATTATGACTCGAGAAGACATTCACGTGAAGACCATGGAGTGCGAAGACATAATTTTTTGTAGTTTCCTTTTCTTCTTTGTTGAGTCATAGGAACCACTGCACTGTTAAGTGGTGTCCAAGTGAACAAAGTCAGAGTGACTGAAGTGATGCTCAACCAAAATCCTATGTCTTTGAGTGAAGACAATGAGAGCAAATCTTATCCAGAGCTGGATGGGTCATCTTTACTTGTAGCCCAAGTCAAGCTGTCGCATGTGTTTGAAATCTGACCATTGGACACCTGTCAGTTACTTAGTGACCCAGGGTCATTTCGGACAAATCAGTTTGGGTTGCCTCCTTGCTATAAATAGCCCACCCCCTACACCATATTGGTGGCTGCTCAGAGTTAGTGCACGGCTTTTGTCGTTTGAGAGCAACCCACCTCCGAAAGCATTTGAGAGAGAGACCCTTGCGAGGACAAAGCCCAAAACACCCAGAGCCAAAGAGTGTTAGGCATCACTGAAGTCTTTCTGTCCACGTGATCTGAAGACTTATTACACTTGAGGACTGTGAATCCTGCAGCCGATTAGGCATCGCGTTATGAGCATCCAAGAGTCATTGTGGATTGCCGGTGAACAAAGTCTGTGAAGGTTTGGAAGTCTACCTTGAAGACTTACCTGAGTGATTGGGCGAGGACTAAGTGTTCTTAGATCAAGGGGAATAAGGTGAAGATGCGGTCTTCTGAGTTGAATCTCAGCCTCCCTAACCAGACGTACAGTTGTCACAGCAACTCGAACTGGTCCAACAAATCCTTGTCCTCTCCAAGCAACTGGTTCGATCACTTCCCTCTCTTTACTTACAGTTTGTCTTCATGAAGTCATTGCCTACTTTGCATGATCTGATTGACTTCATTGTGTAAAGACTGTTGTTGTTTGGCTTCATATTATCTTCCATCCTGATCCATACTACCTAGCTGCTAATAGTCTTCGTGCTTTCACTTCATAGTCTACCTTCCGCTGCATATCAATAGGTTCATTTCTATTGTCTGTCTTTGAAACTCCCTTGTTTTGAAGACTTTCATAAAAATTGCCTATTCACCCCCCTCTAGTCGATAACTAGCACTTCCAGTTGGTATCAGAGCAAGGTGCTCCCTTGTTCTGTGTGATTCGGTTTAACCACCTGGAGTTTTAGCTATGTCGAATGTAGGGATAATCAAAGTCTCCACTGCGTGCCCTGTCTTCGATGGCACTGATTACCCCTATTGGAAGAATAAGATCCGCATGCATCTTGAAGCCATTGATGTCGACCTCTAGTATGTCGTCAAGAACGGCGTTCCCAAGACCGATGAAGGTGTCACCCCTGCTGATGTCAAGAAGTTCATTCAACTGGATTCTACTGCCAAGAACATAATCTATGGTCATCTGACCAAAGGATAGTATGGCCAAGTGAGTGCTCTGGAAACTTCGAAGCTAGTATGGGACTGGCTCTCCAAGGTCAACGAAGGCGTCTCAACCCAGAGAGACTCAAGGACCAGTGTTCTTCGCAACATCTTCAACCGCTTCAAGAGAAATGACAATGAGAATGTCCAGCTTACATTTCATCGCCTCACTGACATCACAAATGAGCTTCGCGTTCTCGGCGCCACTGAGATCGCCAAGCATGAAATCGTCAAAACACTTCTGAGATCGCTTGACAACTCATTCGACACCCTGGCCCTGATGATTCAAGAATGCCCTGACTTCAAGACTCTCGATCCGTCTAGCATACTTGAGAGGCTCAACACACATGACTTCCAGCAATCTGAGAAAAGAGATATCTATGGTCCTAACTATGGCCGAACTCGCGCTTTGAAGGCAAAGGTTGTTTCCTCTTCGGAAGAAGAATCTGACAGCTGCTCTGAGGATCCTGAAGACATTGGAAAGGAGCTTGCCATGCTTGTGAAGAAGTTTCAGAAGTTCACCAAGAATAAAGGCTTCAGAAAGTCTTCAAGATCCAGCTCAAGAAATGATGAAGCTTCCACTCGTGATGACAAAAAGAGAACATGCCACAAGTGCCAGAAACCTGGTCACTACAGAGTGTCCACAGTGGGATAATGAGGCCAAGAAGAAGAAGAAGAACAAGGAATATGATTCTGATGACAAGAAGAAGAAGAAATCCTCAAAGTCTTCTTCCAAGTATTCGTCCAAGTCTTCATCATACAAGAAGAGCTCATCTGGCAAGGCTCGTGCTTTTGTTGGCAAGGAGATGGATTCAGAGGAGGAGTCAGCTTCTGAGGAGGCAGAGGTGGAGTATGAAGAGGAGTCCGACTCTAGCGTTGCAAGTCTGGCTCTAGCTATAGCGTACGTTGCCAAGTCCATCTTCAACACTAAAGACAACGGCTCCGTCACCAACGTTCATGCCAATGACAAGGATGACTCTGCTCCCACCTACTGCTTCATGGCATGCGGTGCCAAGGTAAACTCACGCGATGCTTACTTTCAAACATCAAGTGAAGATGACTCTGAATGTGAATCTAAACCTAGCTACAAAACACTTGCTAAAATTGCAACTGAACAACAGTATGCCATGGAACATATTCAAAAATTGCTAGACAAAAGCGATGACCTGTTGGACGCGGAAATGACCCGATCTCACTCCTTAATTGAAGACATCAAAAATATTCATGTTAAGTAAGAGGAACTTGAAAGTTGTCATGAAACGCTCTCAACAACTCATGAAAAGCTTTCCTATGATTATCTTCAAAGGAAGCAAGAACTTGAGAACTTGAGAACAGCTCATGAAGATTTTCAGAAAGAGAATGAGTCACTTTGCGCTCAACGGATCAGTTCCGCTCAGGAAGGATTTGAACCACCATGTCTAAAATGCCTTGAGCGTGATAACGCTACTTCTGTTGCTGAATATTCCACTACTGCCACTGTTGCAATATTTTCAACTGCTGATGTGGTAACTAACCCCTCTGCTGAGGATGCCACTACTATTGCTGATAAAAATGCCAGGCTGAAGACATTGCTTGAGATAGGATTGTACAAAAGTCTCAAAGGGCATCAAACACTATGTGATGTCCTCATAAAGCAGATTCTGAACCAAAACCCTAGGAAAGAGGGTGTTGGGTTTGAGAGGAAAATGAATGTTGATGGTTCCTACTGGAAGATGATACGTCTCCAACGTATTTATAATTTATGAAGTATTCATGCCATGTTTACAATAGTTTTATATGATTTTGGTATGATTTGATTAGAACTAACCCGGACTGACGGTATTTTCAGCAGAACTACCGTGGTGTTGTTTTTGTGCAGAAATAAAAGTTCTCGGAATGGGCTGAAAATCAACGGAGATTTTTTCTGGAAAATGTAAAAAATACTAGAGCAAAGAGTTACTGGAGGGGAGTCCCGTGGGCCCCACGAGGGTGGAGGGCGTGCCCACCACCTGGGGCGCGCCCGCCTGCCTCGTGGACTCCCTATGGGGCCCCCGGACTTGTTCTCGATGCAAACTCTCCTATAAATCCCCAAACTTCCAGAACTTGACCCAGATCGGAAGTTCCGCTGCCGCAAGCCTCTGTAGCCATGAGAAATCAATCTAGGCCCTCTTTGGCACCCTGCCGGAGGGGGCCATCATCGCCATGAAGGCCAAGGACCAGAGGGAGAACCTCTCCCCATCTAGTGGGGAGGCCATGGAGGTGGAAGAATAAGGGGTAGAACCTCTCCTCCTCTCTCTCGGTGGCGCCGGAGTGCCATCGGGAGGGGAATCATCGCCACGGTGATCGTCTTCATCAACATCACCATCATCATCACCATCCTCATCTCTTTTACACGGTCCACTCTCCCGCAACCCGCTGTAATCCCTACTTGAACATGGTGCTTTATGCCACATATTATGATCCAATGATGTGTTGCCATCCTATGATGTTTTGAGTTGATATCCTTTGTCTTTGGGTTGATTGATGATCTAGATTGGTATGAGTTGTATGTTTTATTTTGGTGTTGTCCTATTGTGCCCTCTGTGTCGCACAAGCGTGAGGGATTCCCGCTGTAGGGTGTTGCAATATGTCCATGGTTTACTTATTGTCTGCGTTGCTTGAGTGACAGAAGCATAAACACAGATAAGTGGGTCACGGCGTATGGGATAAAGGGGACTTGATACTTTGATGCTATGGTTGGGTTTTACCTTAATGATCTTTAGTAGTTGCGGATGCTTGCTAGAGTTCCAATCATAAGTGCATATGATCCAAGACGAGAAAGTATGTTAGCTTATGCCTCTCCCTCATATGAAATTGCAATAGTGATTACCAATCTTGTTAACAATTGCCTAGGATAATTCTGCACACCGACCCATCATTATTCCACACTCGCTATTTATAATATTTAGTAATATATTCTAACTTTATCATAACATCACCTACTTTTATGTTTTAGCTCTCCGATATCATGCAAAGTTATCCTCTTCATACCCACAACGTAGTTTTATTTCTCGTTTCTAGTTGGAAGCAAACGTTCGGTGTACGTAGAGTCGTATCAGTGGCAGATAGGACTTGAGAGAATATTGATCTTACCTTTAGCTCCTTGTGGTTTCGACACTCCATACTTATCACTTCCACCTTTGAGAATTGCTACGATGATTCCCTGCACTTGGGGATTATCAAGCTCTTTTCTGGCGCCGTTGCCGGGGAGTAATAGCATGGGGTTGATATTCTCTTGTGTGCTTGTTTGCTTTCTTCACTAAGTGGATTTTGTTTTTCCTTTTTGTTTCTGTTTAGTTGTGGGTGAAACATACAAAAAAATTAAAAGAATGAAAATACAAAAAAATTACTTGCCTCTCATGCCTAAGAAGTTTTTCAATAAGAGAAGTGATTGGAAGATTATGCATTGAAGAAGTGAGAGTCGACCTTGAGCACTTGTGTTCATGCTCATGGAAACAATGTAAAAAAATTCATGGAAGCTTATCTAAAAATAATTATCCCCTTGTATATATCCATTGTATTATAAAAACAATGTGCCAAGCTTTGGTTTTAGGATAATTAGATTGCTTGTTTACTTTGTGGAGTACAAAAACAGAAACTTTGGCTGTAGTGCGTGAATTTAATTTTTTTACTGGAAAGTCAAATGGATCTGAAACTTTTTGCACATTATTTCTGTAATTTTTTTTAATTTTCATATTTGTTTAGAATTTTTTGGAGTTACAGAAGTTTACTAAACTTCCAGATTACTACAGGCTGTCCTGTTTTTGACAGATTCTGTTTTCTATGAGTTGTTCGCTTATTTTGATGAATCTATGGGTAGTATCGGGGGGTATGAACCATGGTGAAGTTGGAATTCATTAGATATAGTTCTAATATGAAATTGGAATGATTTTACAACAGTACCTAAAGGTAGTGATTAGCTTTATTACACTTATGGATCTCACAAAGTTTTTGATAAAATTTTGTGTGGATGAAGTGTTCGAAGATCGAGGAGCTATCAATATGAGAGGAATAAAGAGAGGCAAGAGTTCAAGCTTGGGGATGCACAAGGCACCCCAAGTAAATATTCCAAGGATACTCAAGCATCTAAGCTTGAGGATGCCCCGGTTGGCATCCCATCTTTCTTCTTCAACAAATATCGGTATACCTCGGTTTTGGTTTTGTTCACATGATTTGTGTCCTTTGTGTTTTTATTTTTCTTTAAGAACCATGCTAGTATGATATGTCCCTTCATAAATTTATAGAATGCTTCATGTGCTTCACTTATATCTTTTAAGTATGACCTTATAGAATGCTCTTTGTGCTTCAACTAAATCTTTTGAGTATGGTTTTATATAATGCTTCATGTGCTTCACTTATATATTTTGAGCTTGGATATTGGTTAGTCTATATTAATTGTAGAATGCTCCATGAACTTCACTTATATCTTTTGGAGTATGAATAATACTATCATCTAAAGCGGGTTTGGAAGAGTGTCAACTTTCGGAATTAGTGATCCCACTATTCCGATTGAGAAGAATTTTGCTTATGTGGAGAGTAGAAAAGTTTTTATGCTTTTAGATCATGAAAAGAATGCTATATGTGATGGTTATATTGTTGAATTCATTCATGATGCTACTGAAAGTTATTATGAGGGAGGAATACGTGCTTGTAGGAGTTGCAATAATGTCAAGTTTCCTCTCTATGTGCTTAAAGTTTTGAAGTTATACTTGTTTTGCCTTCCTATGCTAGTTGATTCTTGTTCCAATAAATTATGTGCTCAAAAAATCCCTAGGCATAGGAAGTGGGTTAGATTTAAATGTGCTAGTCATATTCTTCATGATGCTCTCTTTATGTTTCAATTCTTATCTTTTATGTGAGCATCATTGAAATCATCATGTGTAACATCCCAAATTTTCAATTTGGAATGTTATACATTAGATCATCATTGCATATCATATTTTGGTTGCTTTTGGTTTTGATCCTAGAAATTCTACGCAACTCAAGGACCCACGGAGAGAGTTGGGGATTTCGTTAGTTTCATATTTGAGTTTTCTCAAATTTTGAGAATAGGATCATTTGATTTTTAATTATTTTATCTTCAATTATTTCTATTACAAAAATATAAGAGAGGGAATAAAATGACTTTCCAAAAATAAAGAAATATTGAGGATTTAATAATATTATTAAATAAGATTTTATCTCGGAGTTTTTCGCTATTTTATTTGAATTTAGGAAAAATGTGTGTTTTTTCAAATTTGCATTTAGGCCCCAAATAAATGTTCACTTTATCCGGCTTGATTTTAGAAGTCGGGGAAATTTTATTTCGGGATTTTTGGAGTCCGTTTAGTATTTCTTTTGTTTGTTTTTCTGCGCGCGTACTATTTAAAAAAACGCGAACCGACCTAACGGGTCGTGTCCGACCCGGACACCTGGCCCGGCCGGCTTTATAAGCCGGGGGAGGCCCAGCCGAACCCCCAAACCCTAGCCGCCCCGACCCCGCCGCCCCGCCGTCGCCGCAGCCGCCGCCGCCGCGCCGCCCGCCGAAGCCGGAGCCGCCGACCCCGCCGCCCACCGGACCCGCCGCCCGAGGTTGACCTCGATCTCGCCGTCGTTTTTTTAGGAAAATCGTTCGGTTTTTCATCGGTTTTTTTAGTTTCATTTTTTTAGATTCGGTTTTTTTACGGTTTAGGTTAATTAGCGAGCGTTTGCTCATTCGTTCGTTTTAACGAACGTGTTCGTAGTTTAGATCCAGATAGCGAACGTTCGCTCGTTAATCTATTCATCATTTTTCTTTTTCTCGGATTTTTTCGCGATTATTTCTGATCGCGATTTTTGATCCGATTTTTGTTTTAGTATAAATTTTCGCTCGTTTATCGGAATCACGCGATTCAAGCGCCTGGAGTTTCGTCTCGAAACCCTCTTTCCGTTTAACCAACTTAAACAAGTTTTTGCTTCTGTAAAATTTGACTTAGGTCCAGATTAGTAAAACAAAGTTTGTTTCTTTCGCCGTTTGACTTTCGTTGCTCGGTTCGATTTGATTCTTTTTGCAAACCGGAGTTCTTAAGTTGAACTTTCTGGTTAGATCTCTTATTTGAGTTTTACCTGTGCATTAGATGAGTACTTATTGTATGCTTGTTTGTTTGTTTGTTTGCGATAGAGTACCCGGAGTGCGCCGCCTGTTACTTCGAATCTCTAGGTTTTGCGGATCATCAGCAAGGCAAGTAACACTTTGATCATACCTCTTTACTACCCAGTTTTACTGCATTAGATTAATCCTCAAACATTGCATGATTAGGATCTAATTAAATTGTGGGATGGGAAGTAGTTGAGGTAGTACCTATTACCTGATTCATTATCAAACCTTTGGGAGTTACTTCTACGTTGCTTATGCCATGCTATGCTAGTAGACGTGGATTGGGTGAGTGATACCCATGACAGATGTGAGATTGTTAACTAATGGTTTATTTAAGGTGGCAACTTAAACACACATCTGGGTGGATTGAGGTACCTGGGTATTCCAGGATTGCTTGTTGTTTTTCTTTATGGACCGCCACCCAGGCTCAAAGGGATCAAGAGATTATTCATACTAGTAATTCCCGTGTGCAACCACAAGCTACTATGGGCTCTAGCATAGTTGACTAAGTCGTGCGAACTCTTACAGTGGTAGACTAGCAGATGTAGGGGAAAGTAGGTGTAACGGTCTACCCGATCGTAAGGTGCTATCGCTTCTGAAAGGCTATGTCTCGGTCATCCATTTCTCAAAAACCATGTAGTGCAAGAACTCCAATGGAGGAGATTGAGTCTTGTGGGGAAAAGTGTGCAACCTCTGCAGAGTGTATAAACTAATCATGGTTAGCCGTGTCCCCGGTTATGGACGTTTTGAGTATCTAGTACTTGGATTATCATGTGAATCTCATCATGTTATTTTAATTAATTTTGTTGGGTTCTAAATGATGATGCTTAATTGGGATTGAGGATGCTGTCAACCATTCTCAGTGTTTAACAACCACCATGATAGTTAAATAAAATTTATTCCTTTGCAGTAGGGAAAAATTGGCTTTACGCAAAAACTGTAACCATAGATCTTTCCACCAGCCATATATGCATGTAGTATAGCTTTGTCCTTTCATTACCCTCTATGTGTTACATTCCCAGCATATTCCATGTGCTGACCCATTTTCGGGCTACAACGTTTCATGTTGTAGACTTTTCAGACGACGAGTAAGGTGCCTTTAGGTCGTGGTTCTATACTCAGTGATGTCGTTGGAGTTGATGGACTCGCTTATCTTCCAAGCCTTCCGCTGTTATCGTTATTAGATGGCCTTAAGCCATATTTATTGTAATAAGTTCTCTTTTGAGACATTTTGATGTAATAAGTGTATGATTGCTACTCTGTTATAAATCCTTCAAGTACTGTGCGTGTCAGCATTACTGATCCAGGGATGACACTGATGCACAGAGATCAGACTGTTTGAGGTCTGGTCGCTACAAGATGGTATCAGAGCACACGCTGACTGTAGAACATGACCACTAAGCTAAAGCCCTAGATCACTACTCTCTTCTCATTTCTGACTCCTCATCTTTTCTACTCTTTTAGGATGACGGAAGCAAGGAACAAGTTCACGCAACCGGATGAGGATACACCTTTTGGACGCCACTTAAAGGAAGTCACTAAGTACCTGAACATTGGAGTACCAAGCTTCACCGGGACCTACAACGCCACTTTACCCGAGGAGGAGTGCTGGATGATTCAAGCTCAAGTTCCAGGAAGGACGTTCGCACCAATCACTGAGCCCATAGAGTGTACTTTTAATGCACCAACCTGGAGTCTAGAAAAGAGCATGGCAGCTCACATCACCATGGGACGCATTGGAGAAGTCTACCAAGATGATCTCAAGGATACTATCTACCAGATTTGTGGGCGCCGAGATGAGAAATGGGAGATAATTAGCACAAAGAAGGATAGATCCATTGCAGCCTTCATCCAGGAGTTAAACCAGCACATTCGACGCCAGGAAAACCAGATGTGCGCAGACATGATGGAGTTGAAGAAAGCGAAGGCCAGAATTATCGAGCTAGAAGGAGAACTGAAGGCCACTCGCAAGGACTATATGGAGGAGATCGTCGCTCTACTGAGACAAAACGACGACCTAAAAGAGAAGATCGAAGTATTCATGGGAGGACCAGCACCTGGAGGAGAAGATGACAATTCCACTTGCCCGGAGAACTACATCATCATCGACGACACCGATTCCGATCCTAGTGATGATGACTTCGAAGACGAAGCTGGAGCAGATATCATGGAGTCTTCATCGGAGCAGTTTTTCTAGTAGACCACCATAACATTAGTAGTGTTCCACTATGTATATAGCATAGTCCAAGCACTTTTACGATATTTCTAGACCGATTGTATGCCTTGCTTGATTGAATGAAGTGATTTTGTGTGCAATTTGTCATGTGCATATGGGTAGTGTTTTCTCTCTAGACCTCATTCTATTCTTAATTCTCATCTTTCCTAAACCCTTAGATGCCTCCGAGACGTGACAATGGATTTGCTTTCCCACCGGAGCTCACTCAGTTGATCCAGCAGCAGAATGCTTTGATGCAGTTGCTAGTCCAAAACCAGAATCAGGGGAACAACAACAACAACCCACCACCGCCACCACCTGTTGATCACTTAACCCGTTTTCTTAGGCTGAATCCGCTGGTGTTCTCCAGTAGCACCGAGCCGATTGTTGCAGATGATTGGCTCCGTAAGACAGGAAGGGAATTGACCACAGCAGGATGCACAGATGCGGAAAAGGTGAAGTTTGCCGCCCATCAGCTTGAAGGACCCGCAACAGCATGGTGGGAGAATTTCACAGCCACTTACCCTATAGACACTGTCACATGGGATAAGTTTCAGCAAGCTTTCCGTATTGCCCATGTTTCAGCAGGAGCTATGGCCATGAAGAAGCGTGAGTTTCGCAACTTGCACCAAGGAGGACGCACAGTTGGCCAGTATGTGGATGATTTTAGTAAGCTAGCACGTTATGCTCCAGATGACGTTGCTACAGATGCAGCTAAGCAGGAGAAGTTCCTGGAAGGACTGAATGATGAGCTGAGCATGCAGTTGATGGTAGCAAGCTTCAACAACTACCAGGAGTTGGTAGATCGTGCTCTTATGATTGAGGGGAAGCAGCAGCAGATTGAAAACCGCAAGAGGAAGTATGGACAGGGGAAGTGCAATTCTGGAGCGCAGCAGAAGCCACGTTTTACCCCTAAACCGGGAGGACCTTTCCAGCATACCCATGGAGGAAGTAGCTCGCACAACCATAATGGCCCCAAGAATGGTAATGGGAATGGATGAAGCAACTGCCAGAACCGTACCACCCCATCAACCCCGGCCAAGAGAGACCTGAGCCAAGTCACCTGTATTAAGTGTCAGAAGACCAGACATTATGCCAATGAATGTCCTGAAGCTCAGAATGGCAACAGAAGCTCTGGGAAGAAGCCGAGCCCTTTCAACAGGGCGCAGGTGAACCACGTTAACGTGGAGGAGGTTGAAGCTCAGTCGGATGCAGTAATCGGTAAGTTTTTGGTTAAGTCATTTACTGCACTCGTTCTTTTTGATACTGGTGCATCACATTCATACATCTCAAGGGGATTCGTTGATAAGTATAACCTGCCCACTAAGGTTCTTAGAACACCTATGTTAGTAAGCTCACCAGGAACGGAGTATATGGCCAGTCAAGGATGTTTCCAAGTGCCATTGAGCATAGGAAGGCATGTTTTCCCTTCGGATCTAATTATTCTGGAATCGCAAGGTTTGGACGTGATTCTAGGCATGGATTGGCTGTCAATGTATGGGGGAAACATCGATTGCGCATGTAAGACAATTTTACTTACGACGCCAGAAGGAAAAAGGATCAAGTATGTATCCCGGCATGTGCCGAAAAGGACTCAATTAAATTCCTTATCAGGAGTTGTGCAGGAGGAAGTACTAGTGGTAAAGGATTTCCCTGACGTATTTCCAAAAGAGTTGCCGGGCATGCCACTGGATAGAGATATTGAGTTTTTGATTGAGCATTTGCCAGGCACAACACCAATATCAAAGAGACCATACAGGATGCCCGCAAAAGATTTGGAGGAGATTAAGAAGCAGATTAAGGAGTTACTGGATAAAGGTTATATTCACCCAAGTTCTTCACCTTGGGGATCGCCAGTACTTCTAGTGGAAAAGAAGGATGGCTCGTGAAGAATGGTTGTTGATTATCGTGGATTGAATGAAGTAACAATCAAGAACAAGTACCCACTACTGATGATCAATGATCTGTTTGACCGATTGCAAGGAGCTAAGGTGTTTTCTAAAATCGATCTGCGATCCGGGTACCATCAGTTGAAGATTCGAGAGCAGGACATACCTAAGACAGCTTTCACCACAAGGTATGGGTTGTATGAGTATATCGTTATGTCATTTGGCCTGACTAACACACCTGCTTATTTTATGAACATGATGAACAAGGTGTTTATGGAGTTTTTGGATAAGTTCGTCATAGTGTTCATTGATGATATTCTGGTTTACTCGAAAAATAAAGAGGAACATAAGGAGCATTTGCGATTGGTACTTGAGAAGCTCAGAGAACATCAGTTATATGCCAAGTTCAGCAAATGTGAGTTTTGGTTGAAGGAAGTAGGATTCCTCGGATACGTTATATCCGGAGAAGGAATAGCAGTTGATCCCACAAAGGTTGTCACTGTGACAAATTGGGAAGCACCAACAACAGTTGGAGAGACCCGGAGTTTCCTTAGACTCGCAGGATACTACGGGAGATTTATTGAGAACTTCTCGAAGATTGCAAAGCCTATGACGGAGTTGTTGAAGAAGGATACCAAGTTCATATGGACTGAGGAATGTGAGGCCAGTTTCCAGGAGTTGAAGAAACGTTTGGTTACCTCACCAGTGTTGATTCTGCCAGATCAGAACAAGGATTATGAGGTGTATTGCGACGCTTCACGTCGAGGACTTGGAGCAGTACTTATGCAGGAGGGAAGACTTGTTTCGTATGCTTCACGACAACTGAAACCTCAGGAGTTGAATTATGCCACCCATGATTTGGAGTTAGCAGCCGTAGTGCATGCATTAAAAACTTGGAGACATTTCCTCATTGGAAACCATTGTGAGGTGTACACGGATCACAAGAGTTTGAAGTATATTTTCACGCAGAAGGAGCTAAACCTTAGGCAAAGGAGATGGTTGGAGCTCATCAAGGATTATGATATGAGATTGCATTATCATCCCGGAAAGGCTAATGTAGTAGCTGACGCATTGAGCCGTAAGAGCCATGTCAATACACTAATGACGGGAGATTTACCGAAGGAGTTAGCCGAGGATCTTCATGAGCTATGTTTGAAGATAGTTCCGAGAGGCTATGTAGCAGAATTGGAGATTCAGTCTACCTTGATGGAAAGGATCAGAGAAGCTCAGAAGACTGACAAGGAGATTGCCTCTATAAAGGAGAAAATGAGCAAAGGGAAGGCTAAGGGATTTCATGAGTATGAGCACGATACCCTATGGTTTAAAGACCGTGTTTATGTGCCAAATGATCCAGAGATTAGGAAGTTAATTCTGCAAGAGGCCCATGATTCACCATATTCAATTCACCCAGGAAATACCAAGATGTATTTGGATTTGAAGGATACTTTCTGGTCGACCTGAATGAAGAAGGATATTGCGGAGTACATAGCAGTTTGTGATGTATGTCAGAGAATAAAGGCAGAGCATCAGAAGCCAGCAGGATTGCTACAGCCATTGCCGATACCTGAATGGAAGTGGGATAAGTTAGGCATGGATTTTATCACGGGATTACCCAGCACCCGTTCAGGCTATGACTCAATTTGGGTTGTAGTTGATCGATTGACGAAGGTAGCTCATTTCATCCCAGTCAAGACCACTTACACAAGTGCTGTAACATCCCAAATTTTCATTTTGGAATGTTATACATTAGATCATCATGCATATCATATTTTATTTGCTTTTGGTTTTGATCCTATAAAAAGCCTAAGCAACTCAAGGACCCACGGAGAGAGTTGGGGATTTTCTTATTTTCATATTTGAGTTTTCTCAAATTTTGAGAATAGGATCATTTGTTTTATTTATTTTATCATCAATTATTTCTATTACAAAAATATGAGAGAGGGAATAAAATGACTTTCCCAAAATAAAGAAATATTGAGGATTTAATAATAAAATCAAATAAGTTTTATTTCGGAGTTTTTCGATATTTTTATTTGAATTTAGGAAAAATATGCGTTTTTCAAAATTGCATTTAGGGCCCAAATAAATGTTCACTTTGTCGGGCTTGATTTTAGAAGCCCGGGAAAATTTATTTCGGGATTTTTGGAGTCCGTTTAGTATTGCTTTTTATTTTTTTCCGAGCGCAATTATTTAAAAAAACGCAACCGACTACGGGCCGTAACCGGCCAGGACTCCACCTGGCCGGGGGCTTTATAAGCCGCGCCTCGGGCCCGAGCCAGCCCACCAGCCGCCGCCGCCCGAACCCTAACCTAACCCTAGCCGCGCCTCGCGCCCCGCGCTGCCGCCGCCAGCCGCCGGAGCCGCCACCGCCTCGCCGCCGGAGCCGCCGCCGCCGACGCCGCACGTCGCACGAGGTTCGCCGCCGCCTCGTTTTTCGTGCCCAGTTTTTTTAGAAAACTAAGTGGTTTTCGTCGGTTTTATTTTCGGGTTTTTTTTGGTTTATTATTATTTTATTATTTCCGGATTAGGTTAATTAACGAACATTCGTTCGTTAATCCATTCGTCGTTTTTCTTTTTCTCGGATTTTCCGCGGTTATTTTCTGATCGAGATTTCTGATCCGAATTTCGTTTTAGTATAACTTTTCACTCGTTTATCGGAATCAGGCGATTCAAGCGCCTGGAGTTTCGTCTCGAAACCCTCTATCCGATTAATCAACTTTAACAAGTTTTTGCTACTGTAAAATTTGACTTAGGTCCAGATTAGTAGAATGAAGTTGTTTTCTTTCGCCGTTTGACTTTCGTTGCTCCGTTTGATTTGATTCTTTTTGCAAACTGGAGTTCTTAAGTTGAACTTTCTGGTTAGATCTCTTATTTGAGTTTTACCTGTGCATTAGATGAGTATTTATTGTATGCTTGTTTGCTTGTCTGCGATAGAATACCCGGAGTGCACCGCCTGATACTTCGAATCTCTAGGTTTCGCGGATCATCAGCAAGGCAAGTAACACTTTGATCATACCACTTTTACTACCCAGTTTTATTGCATTAGATCAATCCTCGAACATTGCATGATTAGGACCTAATTAAATTGTGGGATGGGAAGTAGTTGAGGTAGTACCTATTAACTGTTTATTTATCAAACCTTTGGGAGTTACTTCTACGTTTGCTTATTAGGCCATGCTATGCTAGTAGACGTGGATTGGGTGAGTGATATCCATGACAAATGTGAGATTGTTAATTGATGGTTTATCTAAGGTGGCAACTTAAACACACATCTGGGTGGACTGAGGCACCTGGGTATTCCAGGATTGCCTTTTTCTTTTTGGACCGCCACCCAGGCTCAAAGGGATCATGAGATTATTCAAACTAGAAACTTCCGTGTGCAGCCACAAGCCATTATGGGCTCTGGCATAGTTGATTAAGTCGTGCGAACTCTTACAGGGTAGACTAGCAGATGTAGGGGAAAGTAGGTGTACCGGTCTATCCGTCGTAAGGTGCTAGCGCTTCTGAAAGACTATGTCTCGGTCATCCGTTTCTCAAACATCATGAAGTGCGAGAAATCCAACGGAGGCGGTCGAGTCTTGTGGGGAAAAGTGCGCAAACCTCTGCAGAGTGTACAAACTAATCATGTTTAGCCGTGTCCCCGGTTATGGACGTTTTGAGTATCTAGTACTTGGATATCATGTGAATCTCATCATGTTACTTCTAAATTAATATTGTTGGGTTTAATGATGATTATTATTTTTAATTGGGATTGAGGATGCTGTCAACCATTCTCAATGTTTAACAACCACCATGATAGTTAAATAAATTTATTCCTTTGTAGTAGGGAAAAATTGGCTTTACGCAAAACTGTAACCATAAAGCTTTCCACCAGCCATATATGCATATAGTATAGGCTTATCATTCATTACTCTCTATGTGTTACATTGCCAGCATATTCCATGTGCTGACCCGTTTTCGGGCTGCAACGTTTCATGTTGCAGACTTTTCAGACGACGAGTAAGGTGCCTTTTAGGTCGTGGTTCTATACTCAGTGATGCCGTTGGAGTTGATGGACTCACTTGTCTTCCAAGCCTTCCGCTGTTATCATTATTAGATGGCCTTAAGCCATATTTATTGTAATAAGTTTTCTTTGAGACATCGATGTAATAAGTGTGTGATTGCTACTCTGTTATAAATCCTTCGAAGTACTGTGTGGTGTCAGCATTACTGATCCAGGGATGACACCTGAGCACAGAGGCCAGACTGTTTGAGGTCTGGTCGCTACAGAGATGGTATCAGAGCACACGCTGACTGTAGGACACGACCACTAAGCAAAAGCCCTAGTTCACTACTCTCTTCTCATTTCTGACTCCTCATCTTTTCTACTCTTTTAGGATGACGGAAGCGAGGATCAAGTTCACCCAGCCGGATGAAGATACACCTTTTGGACGACACTTGAAGGAAGTCACTAAGTATCTCAACATTGGAATACCAAGCTTCACCGGGACCTACAACGCCACTTTACCCAAAGAGGAGCGCTGGAAGATTCAAGCTCTAGTTCCAGGAAGGACGTTCGCGCCAGTCACGGAGCCCATAGAGTGTGTTTTCAATGCACCAACATGGAGCCTGGGAAAGAGCATGGCAGCTCACATCACCATGGGACGCATTGGAGGAGTTTACCAAGAAGACCTCAAGGACACTATTTATCAGATTTGCGGACGCCGAGATGAACAATGGGAGATAGTTAGCACCAAGAAGGATAGATCCATTGTAGCTTTCATCCAGGAGTTAAACCAGCACATTCGACGTCAGGAGAACCAGATGTGCCCAGACATGATGGAGTTCAAGAAGGAAAAAGCCAAGATTATTGAGCTAGAGGGAGAACTGGAGGCCACTCGCAAGGACTACATGGATGAGATTTTAGCTTTAGTGAGACAAAACGGCAATCTTAAGGAGAAGATTGGAGAACTCATGGGAAATTCAGCACCCGGAGGAGAAGATGAAGATTGCACCTGTCCAGATAACTACATCATCATCGACGACACCGATTCCGATCCTAGTGATGATGACTTTGAAGACGAAGCTGGAGTAGATATCATGGAGTCTTCACCGGAGCAGTTTTTCTAAATAGACCACCATAACAGTAGTAGTGTTCCACCATGTACATATTATAGTCCACGCACTTTTGCGATAGTTCTAGACCGATTGTATGCCTTTATTTGATTGAATGAAGTGAATTTTGTGTGCATTTGTCTCATGTGCATCTGGGTAGTGTTTTCTCTTTAGACCTCATTCTATTCTTAATTCTCATATTTTCGAAACCCTCAGATGCCTCCGAGACGTGACAATGGATTTGCTTTCCCACCGGAGCTCACTCAGTTGATCCAGCAGCAGAATGCCTTGATGCAGTTGTTAGTCCAGAACCAGAACAACAACAACAACAACAACAACAACAACAACAACAACAACAACAACAACAACCCACCGCCGCCACCACCAGTTGATCACTTGACCCGTTTCCTTAGGCTGAATCCGCCGGTGTTTTCCAGTAGCACCGAGCCGATAGTAGCAGATGATTGGCTCCGCAAGACAGGGAGCGAGTTGACCACTGCAGGATGTACAGATGAGGAAAAGGTGAAGTTTGTCGCACATCAGCTTGAAGGACCCGCAGTAGCATGGTGGGAGAATCTTACATCCACTTACCCTGTAGACACTGTCACATGGGATCAGTTTCAGCAAGCTTTCCGTACTGCCCATGTTTCAGCAGGAGCTATGGCCATGAAGAAGCGTTAGTTTCGCAACTTGCGCCAAGGAGGACGGACAGTTGGCCAGTATGTGGATGGATTTAGTAAGCTAGCACGTTATGCCCCAGATGACGTTGCTACAGATGCAACTAAGCAGGAGAAGTTTCTGGAAGGACTGAATGACGAGCTGAGTATGCAGTTGATGGTAGCTAGTTTCAACAACTACCAGGAGTTTGTAGATCGTGCTCTTATCATTGAGGGGAAGCAACAGCAGATTGAAAACCGCAAGAGGAAGTATGGGCAGGGGAAGTATAACTCAGGAGCTCAGCAGAAGCCCCGTCTTACCCCTAAACTGGGAGTTCACTTTCAGCATACCAATGGAGGAGGTAGCTCGCACAACCATAATGGCTCCAAGAATGGTAATGGGAATGGAGGAAGAAACGGCCAGAACCGCACCGCCCCATCAACCCCAGCCAAGAGAGATCTAAGCCAAATCACCTGTTTCAAGTGTTCCAAGACCGGACATTATGCCAATGAATGTCCTGAAGGCAAGAATGGCAATGGAAGCTCTGGAAAGAAGCCGAACCCTTTCAATAGGGGACAGGTGAACCACGTTGATGTGGAGGAGGTTGAAGCCCAGCCTGATGTAGTAATCGGCAAGTTTTTGGTTAAGTCATTTACTGCACTCGTTCTTTTTGATACTGGTGCATCGCATTCATACATGTCAAGGGGATTTGTGGAAAAGTATAGCCTGCCCACTAGGGTTCTCAAAACACCTATGCTAGTAAGCTCACCAGGAGCAGAGTACATGGCCAGTCAAGGATGCTTTCAAGTGCCATTAAGTATAGGAAGGCATGTTTTCCCAAAGGATTTAATTATTCTGGAATCTCAATGTTTGGATGTAATTCTCGGTATGGATTGGCTGTCGATGTATGGAGGGAACATCGATTGCGCCAGTAAGACAATTTTGCTCACAACACCAGAAGGAAGAAGGATCAAGTATGTATCCCGGCATGCGCCAAACAGGACACAAGTAAATTCCTTATCAGGAGTTGTGCAGGAGGAAGTACCAGTGGTAAAGGATTTTCCTGACGTATTTCCAGAAGAGTTGCCAGGCATGCCACCAGATAGAGACATTGAGTTTTTGATTGAGCTTATGCCAGGCACAGGGCCAATATCGAAGAGACCATACAGGATGCCCGCACAAGATTTGGTGGAAATTAAGAAGCAAATTAAGGAGTTACTGGATAAAGGTTACATTCGCCCAAGTTCTTCGCCTTGGGGATCACCAGTACTTCTAGTGGAGAAGAAGGATGGATCGTTAGGATGGTTGTAGATTATCGTGGATTGAACGAGGTAACCATCAAGAACAAGTACCCACTACCAATGATCAATGATCTGTTCGATCGATTGCAAGGAGCTAAAGTGTTTTCCAAGATCAATTTGCGATCAGGGTACCATCAGTTGAATATTCGAGAGCAGGACATACCTAAGACATCATTCACCACCAGATATGGACTGTATGAGTATACCATTATGTCATTTGGACTGACTAACGCACCTGCCTATTTTATGAACATGATGAACAAAGTGTTTATGGAGTTTTTGGATAAGTTCGTCGTGGTGTTCATTGATGATATTCTGGTTTATTCGAAGAATGAAGAGGAGCATAAAGAACATTTGCGATTGGTACTTGAGAAGCTCAGAGAACATCAGCTATATGCCAAGTTCAGCAAATGTGAGTTATGGTTGAAGGAAGTAGGATTCCTCGGACACATTATATCCGGAGAAGGAATAGTAGTTGACCCCACAAAGGTTATCACGGTGACCAATTGGGAAGCACCAACAACAGTTGGAGAGATCCGGAGTTTTCTTGGACTCGCAGGATACTACCGGAGATTTATTTAGAACTTTTCAAAGATTGCAAAGCCTATGACGGAGTTGCTAAAGAAGGATACTAAGTTCATTTGGACTGAGGAGTGTGAGGCTAGTTTCCAGGAATTGAAGAAACGATTGGTTACCTCACCAGTGTTGATTCTGCCAGATCAGACCAAGGATTATGAGGTGTATTGCGACGCTTCACGTCGAGGACTTGGAGCAGTGCTTATGCAGGAGGGAAGAGTTGTTTCGTATGCTTCACGACAACTGAAGCCCCACAAATTGAATTATGCCACGCATGATTTGGAGTTAGCAGCCGTAGTGCATGCACTAAAGACATGGAGACATTTCCTCATTGGAAATCATTGTGAGGTGTACACGGATCACAAGAGTTTGAAGTACATTTTCACGCAGAAGGAGTTGAATCTCAGACAAAGGAGATGGTTGGAGCTCATCAAGGATTATGATATGAGATTGCATTATCATCCCGAAAAGGCTAATGTAGTAGCTGACGCATTGAGCCGTAAGAGCCACGTCAATACACTAATGATGGGAGAGATAGCAAAGGAGTTAGCCGAGGATCTTCGTGAGCTATGTTTGGAAATAGTCCCGAGAGGCTATGTAGCAGCATTGGAGATTCAGTCAACTTTGATGGATAGAATCAGAGAAGCTCAAAAGACTGACAAGGAGATTGCCACTATAAAGGAGAAAATGAACGAAGGAAAAGCTAAGGGATTTTGTGATGAGGAGCACGATACCCTATGGTTTGAAGACCGTGTCTATGTGCCCAATGACCCGGAGATCAGGAAGTTGATTCTGCAAGAGGCACATGATTCACCTTATTCGATCCACCCAGGAAATACCAAGATGTATTTGGATTTGAAGGATACTTTCTGGTGGACCGGAATGAAGAAAGATATTGCGGGGTATGTAGCAGTTGTGATGTATGTCAGAGAGTAAAGGCAGAGCATCAGAAGCACGCAGAAATGTTGCAGCCATTGCCGATACCCGAATGGAAGTGGGATAAGCTAGGCATGGATTTTGTCACGGGATTACCAAGGACTCGTTCCGGCTATGACTCGATTTGGGTTGTAGTTGATCGATTGACGAAGGTAGCTCATTTCATCCCAGTAAAGACCACTTACACCAGTGCTAAGTTGGCAAAGATATACATGACCAGGATCGTATGTCTGCATGGAGTTCCGAGGAGTATCGTATCAGATAGAGGAACCCAGTTTACCTCAAAGTTCTGGAAGCAGTTGCATGAGACTTTGGGTACCAGGCTAGAATTCAGTACAACTTTTTCACCCGCAGACAGATGGACAGACCAAGAGAGTCAATCAGATTTTGGAGGATATGCTGAGAGCTTGTGCGCTAGATTATGGATCTAGTTGGGACGACAATTTGCCATATGCAGAGTTCTCTTACAATAACAGCTATCAGACCAGTTTGAAGATGGCCCCTTTCGAAGATTTGTACGGAAGGAGGTGCAGGACACCGTTATCATGGGACGAAGTTGGAGACCGCCAGTTGTTTGGACCTGATTTGATTAAGGAGTCTGAACAGAAAGTGAAGTTGATTCGCGATAGGCTCAAGGTAACCCAGTCCAGGCAGAAGAGCTACGCAGATTCTAAATGCAAGGAGACAGTTTACGAAGTCGGAGACAGAGTTTATCTTCGAGTATCTCCACTTCGAGGAATTAAGCGTTTTGGAGTGAAGGGAAAGTTAGCGCCACGATTTGTAGGACCATATCGAGTTTTGGAGCGTATGGGAGAAGTGGCCTACAAGTTGGAATTGCCCGAAGGATTGTTAGGAGTGCATGATGTGTTTCACGTTTCTCAGTTGAAGAAGTGCCACGCGGAGATGGCTGACATACCTTTGAGAGACACAGTGCCATTGGAAGCAATTCAGTTGGATAACAATTTGAACTATGAGGAGAAACCAGTCAAGATTCTCGAGTTTGCCAGCCGAGTCACCCACAGTAAGGTTATCAAGTTTTGCAAGGTTCAGCGGAACCACCACACGGAGGATGAAGCCACCTGGGAGCGAGAGGAAGATTTGCTCAAGGACCACCCTCACCTATTTTCTAGCCAACCCGAATCTCGAGGGCGAGATTCATCTTAAGGGGGGTAGGTTTGTAACATCCCAAAATTTCAATTTGGAATGTTATACATTAGATCATCATGCATATCATATTTTATTTGCTTTTGGTTTTGATCCTATAAAAATCCTAAGCAACTCAAGGACCCACGGAGAGAGTTGGGGATTTCGTTATTTTCATATTTGAGTTTTCTCAAATTTTGAGAATAGGATCATTTGGTTTTATTTATTTTATCATCAATTATTTCTATTACAAAAATATGAGAGAGGGAATAAAATGACTTTCCCAAAATAAAGAAATATTGAGGATTTAATAATAAAATCAAATAAGTTTTATTTCGGAGTTTTTCGATATTTTTATTTGAATTTAGGAAAAATATGCATTTTACGAAATTGCATTTAGGTCCCAAATAAATGTTCACTTTGTCAAGCTTGATTTTAGAAGCCCGGGAAAATTTATTTCGGGATTTTTGGAGTCCGTTTAGTATTTCTTTTTATTTTTTTCTGAGCGTAATTGTTTTAAAAAAACGAAACGACTACGGGCCGTAACCGGCCAGGACTCCGCCTGGCCGGGGGCTTTATAAGCCGCGCCTCGGGCCCGAGCCAGCCCACCAGTCGCCACCGGCCGAACCCTAACCCTAACACTAGCCGCGCCTCGCGCCCCGCGCCGCCGCCGCCGCCAGTCGCCGGAGCCGCCACCGCCGCGCCGCTGCCGCCGCCGCCTCGCCGCCGGAGCTGCCGCCGCCATCGCCGCATGTCGCACGAGGTTCGCCGCCGCCTCGTTTTTCGTGCCTGGTTATTTTTTAGAAAACCGAGCGGATTTTCGTCGGTTTTATTTTCGGTTTATTATTGTTTTATTATTTCCGGATTAGGTTAATTAACGAACGCTCATTCGTTAATCCGTTCGTCGTTTTTCTTTTTCTTGGATTTTCCGCGGTTATTTTCTGATCGCGATTTTTTATCCGATTTTCGATCCGATTTTCGTTTTAGTATAACTTTTCGCTCGTTTATCGGAATCAGACGATTCAAGCGCCTGGAGTTTCGTCTCGAAACCCTCTATCCGATTAATCAACTTAAACAAGTTTTTGCTACTGTAAAATTGACTTAGGTCCAGATTAGTAGAACGGAGTTGTTTTCTTTCGCCGTTTGACTTTCGTTGCTTCGTTCGATTTGATTCTTTTTGCAAACCGGAGTTCTTAAGTTGAACTTTTTGGTTAGATCTCTTATTTAAGTTTTACCTGTGCATTAGATGAGTACTTATGTATGCTTGTTTGTTTGTCTGCGATATAATACCCGGAGTGCGCCGCCTGTTACTTCGAATCTCTAGGTTTCGCGGATCATCAGCAAGGCAAGTAACACTTTGATCATACCTCTTTTACTACCCAGTTTTATTGCATTAGATCAATCCTCCAACATTGCATGATTAGGACCTAATTAAATTGTGGGATGGGAAGTAGTTGAGGTAGTACCTATTAACTGTTTATTTATCAAACCTTTGGGAGTTACTTCTACGTTTGCTTATTAGGCCATGCTATGCTAGTAGACGTGGATTGGGTGAGTGATATCCATGACAAATGTGAGATTGTTAATTGATGGTTTATCTAAGGTGGCAACTTAAACACACATCTGGGTGGACTGAGGCACCTGGGTATTCCAGGATTGCCTATTTCTTTTTGGACCGCCACCCAGGCTCAAAGGGATCATGAGATTATTCAAACTAGAAACTTCCGTGTGCAGCCACAAGCCATTATGGGCTCTGGCATAGTTGATTAAGTCGTGCGAACTCTTACAGGGTAGACTAGCAGATGTAGGGGAAAGTAGGTGTACCGGTCTATCCGTCGTAAGGTGCTAGCGCTTCTGAAAGACTGTGTCTCGGTCATCCGTTTCTCAAACATCATGAAGTGCGAGAAATCCAACGGAGGCGGTCGAGTCTTGTGGGGAAAAGTGCGCAAACCTCTGCAGAGTGTACAAAATAATCATGTTTAGCCGTGTCCCCGGTTATGGACGTTTTGAGTATCTAGTACTTGGATATCATGTGAATCTCATCATGTTACTTCTAAATTAATATTGCTGGGTTTAATGATTATTATTATTTTTAATTGGGATTGAGGATGCTGTCAACCATTCTCAATGTTTAACAACCACCATGATAGTTAAATAAATTTATTCCTTTGTAGTAGGGAAAAATTGGCTTTACGCAAAACTGTAACCATAAAGCTTTCCACCAGCCATATATGCATATAGTATAGGCTTATCATTCATTACTCTCTATGTGTTACATTGCCAGCATATTCCATGTGCTGACCCGTTTTCGGGCTGCAACGTTTCATGTTGCAGACTTTTCAGACGACGAGTAAGGTGCCTTTTAGGTCGTGGTTCTATACTCAGTGATGCCGTTGGAGTTGATGGACTCACTTATCTTCCAAGCCTTCCGCTGTTATCATTAT